>JAYDZG010000010.1:18107167-18123101 GCA_034509265.1 Microcambeva bendego
TGGATCTTAAGTTGCATGGTAAAAAAGAGGGGGTTTTATGATTCAGATGATAAGAATCAATTGTTTTCAATCATTTTAATTGTTAAGATCCAATTGTTAGTATGAAAAGCCTTTGATTGATATTGATCCAGTTCATTAATAAAGAACTGCTGGTAGTTTTAGTACAATAGGTTGTTGGGAACTGCTAACAAAAAAGGGAAAATAACTAGTCAGTGTAAAACTCTGGGCCATCACAGTGCCAATAAATGCTGAACATATGTAGAAGAACTCTATGCTTGACCCGCTCTGCAATGGTCTGTATCGCTCAAAAGTGGTTCAAGGGAGTAACAGTGGTCAACTGGCTGGTAAAAAAGCTGGCCTATCAAACAGATGATCTACTGTAGCCCAGACTGCTGAAAAAGTGCTGGTTCTGGAGAAATGTTGAGGAGATGCTAGTTCTGATAGTAAGGTGTCAGAGTCGACAGAATACACAATTTGTTGTGTATGGGTCACTAAAGAAGACCAACACAAAAAAGATGAAAGGTGGTCATAATGTTACGCCTGATAAGTGTAATAATTCTGAAATCATAATTTTGTTTTTCCCACAAAAATTGCCTTTTATCACTTAAAATGAAATATGCCCTGTCTAATGCTGTGATGCCACAGACAGTTATGGGCATTTATGCTACAGAGCACTCCAGACTGATGTTCCTCTCACCTCAGATGGCTGACAGCATGGCTGTGTGTGTGCATGTGTGGAGGAGTTACAGGCATGCCTGGCTCTGACACCCATAGTCAGCCCCCAGATGCCCCGAGAGAGGACAACTGGGTGCCTCATCTGCTGTGCAGAGAATACAAATAGGTCAGTGTTGCAGAGAAGGGGCAGCCCTGGTCAAAAAAGTCTGCCAGATGAATTCCTCCATCAGACTTGATAGGAAGGCCCATCTGCTGCAAATGTGGGTTAAGTCAGGCACAAAGCTGTGCTGCAACTCCTGCCAGCCTGTCACACACAGACAGAAATGCACCTGAAAATATCACGGCTCCCGCCTCAAACTTGGCACTTAAAGTGGTAAAAGGTCCTCTTTGACTATTTGTTACGATGATGTGCAGTATTGAGGAGTGTTCCTTTTGTTTTTCAGTTCTGAGCATCAGCTTTATGTGGTACGTTGATGGGATGTATAAAGAAAACAGGTTACCTGAAGAAAACAGTGACAGATGATCTTTGAACTCACAGAACTTCCTTTGCCACTTTGATCCCCTAGTTGGGCTTCACAAATATAAAATAGTACATCTACTTCATATATACAGAGCTGGAAAGAGGACTTAAAATATTCTACTTAAGTACTAATATGTAACATAAAAAATTACAAGTAAAACATTACTTAGTTTCTTTTTTTAATGGAATATTTAGATTTACATTACTTTTTAAGATTAAGATTTAGTGAAATTCTTCCTCTGCATTTTAACCCCATCTGTGCAGTGAAACACATATATACACACTAATGAATACTAGGGGCAGTGAGCACACTGGGAGCAGTTAGAGGTTAGGTGCCTTGCTTAAGGGCACTTCAGTCGTGCCAGTTTTTGGAATCAAACCGGCAAACTTCTGACCCTCCTATGTGACTCTCCTGTGTAAAGCAAAACCGATATCAAATTTCACAAGTGGTTTTTAATTAAAATATAATAGAAAAACACGTTGATACAACATATGTGTCATTTATGTCTGTTTTTACCACGGTTTGATCCTCTTTAGTGTTGACGTGGGTCCAATGTAGGAATCACCCCAGACAGGTCACCATTCCATCACAGATCAAAATACTAATACATATTGACACACATACTCATATTTTGGGGGCTGTATCTTCAATTAACCTGACTGCATGTCTTTGCACTGTACGAGGAAACTGAAGCATCCGGGGAAAACCTCACCTGGAAAACAAATCCAGGACCTTTCTAGGTATAGGATGACAGTGCTACCCACCAAGCATCAGTGACACCCATGGTAGCGTATCATATAACATCTCACATAGCTGGATATGCCTAGATGAAAACATTACCAGTCCTATTACACACATTAACACACTAAAACACACATCAGCATACATATATTGACATTGCGTTGGATGGGTGGCATTACCTCGTTTATCTGTAGGCCACCATGACTGCAAATACAAGGTCAATAACCTTTTTTTAGCTTTACAACCTTTTACCATCTACATACAGGAAGATATCCTGACAAAATACAAATACCAACTCAGAGTGGGTGGGTCAAAATCTATTCCATATACAGGCCTGGAAGAATATGATTTCAGACATCTCTAAAGTGAACCAAACAATTTCTCCTCCCACCTATTGGGCTTCTGTTCCGAGAAACTGTGTGGTGATGTAGGTGTTAATGTAGGTACACTTTATTGCTGTGTAACATCTGCTTATTTATATGTCTTTGAAAAACAATCCAAAGATTACAATACATGTTCTATTTTTTATCATTACTAACTTCATAATTTTACTATACAGTTTGAAAATGCCATGGAACCAAAACAATGCAAGTAGACAACAAAGTTATGCAATAAAACTTAAATCCACACCAGTGCAAGTGTGGAATTACATAAAACACAGTAGGCTTGCTGGCTAATTAAAGTTGACTCATGAATGCCGCCAGCTCGATTGCTGGCTCTTGGCCAGTCAACCTACATGTTTAAACAGTTAACCCACATTTTTGGGTATATTACAAATACTATCAAACAAGTATGTGTATTATTAAATATGTGCATATCTCTCCGAAGGTGCAGTGATCGAATATGACTTCCCATCACGGGGCTCGGATCTGAGCTGTGCTATCAGTTGGCCTGGCATATACACAGAAATAATTGCCTATGTCTGACGAGGTGAGTGATAAACTATAATGGATTGAAAAATAGAATTGCGTTCTGCATAACACTTTTAATGTACCCAGAAAGAAATAACTTATTGTGTCTGAAAGAAAGCATGCTGTTTGGGAAAGCGTGTGTGTCTAGATCTTGTAATTACCAGTATACAGTATGTTCAGACTGACAGTTACACTATTGATGAAATACCACCTGAAACAACAGGCCAGACTCTGCTGACAGACTTATTTCATTGTTACTGCCAATGCACAGTTTTTTCAGCCTAGCAATAAAGATGTAAATGTGGGAAAGTTTAAAAGACCTGTGCTTCCAGTCAGGTTTGCATTGGATTCTTGGACCCTGTAGACAAAAAAAACCCCATGTTCCTTGAAATAATGAATCACAGTTTATCATCTGGCGGTCTGACAGACTAATTTGGGTTGACCTGTACAGAGCCCTGACCTTAACCCTGTCTAATACGGGTCCATTGGTCCAGTGACTGCAATCAAGACTTCCTATAATAGATTTTTGTACTAAAGCCTATTCTATTATTACATTTAGCCTGTATGATATCTCAAGCACTTCATGTGGAAGTTGAAATTCTGCATTACGTATTAAGTCGGAGTGTGCAGACGATTAATTTCTATAAGCTGTTACTAAATTCACACAGACGCAAGCTTAAAGGAAGCAGGATCATTAATCTACTGATGCTACAATGTCAGTTCAGTGATAAGATCACTTTATAGTGATTGAAACAGTATGGCTTTCATAAATCTTTATTAGTGTTATAAATCTATTTTTGATTCTGAGCTTCAGAAAATAATAACAAATATTTGCAAAGTCTCCAGTATTTTTTATTCGTTCTTTTCCATAAAATTTCATACCACTGAACGTTGGTGCCTCGTGGGCACCTGATGATTAGGATCTACATGAAAATAAGAAGCAAAACTTAAAACTTATAACAAAGTTAAATTTTTAACCAAAGGCAAAAATATTTGGTCTGAATATTTTATCAGAATCAATATTTGTATTGTCCTTAAACCAGGTATTATGAAATTAAGTTGCAATACTCGATGGTGTTAAATAATAAATATAATATAATATATAATATATATAAATACTGACCACTGAAGACCGCAACATCCCACAGGAGCAGTCAGGTGTCTACATACTGACATGATAGGATGTGTATGATGCCCTTACTGGAGCGACATTATGTCTGGGTGTGTTACTACATTGTGTCCAAGATAAAGTAGTGGTCAAAATGACAAATAAGTTTCTCTATATACTCTCCTAGCCCTTTAGGGGCTTTCTAATGATGTATAACAGTTGGCACTGTCACCTTACAGCATGAAGATCCTAGGTTTGCTCAGGCTACATAAGAACATAGAAGGTGGTTACTAAAGCACATCATCACAAAGGTGGAGCAATTCAGGTCCTTTCTGTGTGGAGTTTGAATGTTCCTTACCGTGTCTGGATGCGTTTCCCACAGTCCAAATACTTAGCTAAACGGGAACTATTAAAATTGCCCTAAGGTGTAAATGTATGTGTGTTTGCCCTCTGATGGACTGTCCACCTGTGTACCATCTTTTGTTCAGTGAATTGCCCAGACTATCCAGAAAAGGATATGGAATGGATTTTTAATTATCAAGAAAATGCTCTATTTGACAATTTTTAACATTGCGATAAACAATGCAATGGAAACTAGAGGGACATTAAAGACTAACACAAACTAAAGACAAAAAGCAACATATGATGAACTACAAGATAGAGGAAATCCTTTTCAAAGATTTCTAGATTTTTTAAGTCAGAAAGATATGGTAATATGTGAGAGCTGGATTATGTTTTTGGCACATGCAGCATGCCGTAGGCGGCTTCCGGTAATCATCCAATACTGCTATTGAATATTCAACAGCTTATATCCAATAAAATGCAATTAACATGCAATGCATTTAAAACAACACACTTATTCAGGATCAAGATTTTAGTTGTTTTTAATTAAAGTAGCTCCTTGGCAACAATTAATTTACTATCATATATTTATTTGCACAAGTGCTCATAATTACCATTTCTGTCTTGTCGAATGCAAATTAATGCTAATCATTTATTTACAGGACACATTTAGCCAATGTTTTTTTTTTAAACTTCATTGGAATATACATTTTTTTTTCCTGCAAATACACATGTATAAAACAAACAGTTCTGAGACATCTTTGCTTAATATAGACATCTCTACTCTTCTATCTTGCTGTTGCTTTGCAACACATCCATCTCTGTGATTATTTCAACCGATGCCAGCAAATGACTGTGACCCCTTTAATTTTGCCTGTGATGAGGGCCCCTCCAATTCTCCACAGTCCCTTTTAGATTACAGAAAAAAGTAGTGAGTGAAATCAATGTTGTTGCCATGGCTACCTTCTGGCAGCCTCCTCCGCCTACCAAAAGCACCCACAATGAAGAGCACTGGTTGTTCCCAACCTCAAGCCTGCGCAGGAGGGGTGGAGCGGCTCAAAAACAACGAGGAGCCTCTCCTTCACCAAACCAAGGCTGAAGGCTGGAGAAAGAGCAACAAAAGCCCAACTCAAAACACAGTGCAGTGTCCTAAGAGTGAGTGCTGGACCCACACTGCAGTCTCTGATTGGTGCCAGAACCTTTAAGTTTATTTGACAGTTGCATAAGAGACTTAATACTGTTCAGATTTATTTGGATTTTAATGTTTAATGGTCCACTGCCTCACTGTAGACCTGTAGCCACTGTGTCTTATGATGATATTTAAATTAGGTTTGTATGTATTATATTCTAAGAAACCCTCACAAAGTATTTTATTCATACAAATAAATCTATTTATTTCACACTTGCAACTTTTTTCTACTGTGGAAAGCACAATAATGTCACCCATGCTTGCTCATAAATTATAGCCTTATATGGTTGCTTCTTTTATATCCAATTATTAAAACATCACCTGCTACCTATTCAACTTTTGTCAAGATGAATAATAATAATAATAATAATAGTTTTGGTGCAGCAGTAAATTGAACCAGCCCATACAGGGAATACATGGATCAGCCAGTTGGGCTTCTACAGACAGACACGAGGCTATGTCTGAGGGGGGATAATTCTGTTATGGGTGGGCATCCTGTCTGGGGTGTTGGCTGTATTTTGTTCAGTGATTCTTTGGAAATAACTTAAATGACCAGTATAAAATGGTGTTAGGGATAAAGAAATTAATAAATGAATGGTTAAAAACAACACTAACACCCACAGTTCTCAAAGCTAGTGAGTGGAATATTTTAATTATAACTTTATAATTTATATCAGTTTATTGGGAGTAGGTAATTACATTTACATATTTGGCAGATGCCTTCATCCAAACTGATTTGAAGTAATGTGACATTAAATGTATACATTATGTGTAATTGAAGGTGCCTTGCTCAAGGGCCCAAAAGCAGCAACATGGCAGAGCTGGGGATTGAACGATCAATCATACAGTGCATTACCTTAACTAGTCCACCGCCTTAATTGCTAGGCTACAACTGCCATTATGTGCCTACCCCCAGTGTATACTGTGATTACTGTTTTGTCTTAGACCAGGGGTTCTTCAACTAGTACAACCCCAGTGAAAGGGGTGAGCTTGTTGAGTATGGTGGTCTCATTTCTTCCTCTGTCTTTGTGTAAAGCGGAAACAAAGATAAATGGTTTTCTAACTGGTTTTAAATGCCTGTGGTATATTCAGTTTCACATTTAATGCTATTCTAGAAATATGGCCAGCATTTAGTCTGTCATATTCAGCTGGCAATCAAAAGTCAGAGTAGCTTTATCCAACTGACAGAGTTGATATAAAACGACTGGATTCAACATCGGAACCAGTGGATAGATGATCCATGTAATGGATATGCACCTTGGGCATGTAATACCTAAACAGTAGCTAGTACACATAGCTCTTCCTGTTACTTTCACAACCAGATCCTTATAAATGAAAGCACTTACTGTGTAACCCACACTGCCTGTTAATCTACACCATGTAAAATTCCACCATGTCTCTACCTGAAGTACATCATGAGAGTACTTAAAAGCCAGAAACTTATGCGCCTGTAAATGTTCCTGTCCTCAACGTCCTCCTGTTTTTCTACATTGTGTCTCCATCTGTGTTTTGTGTACATTTTGTACAGCTTCTCATCACACGCTTGTGTGCTTGTGTGTACAGCTCAGCACAGCTAGTGTCTGAGTCCCACAGCTGCAGATGCCGGCGTTATCTGACACAGTGGTGTTGGCGGTGGATTCGAAGCATTCGACCCTGTTCCTGCCCCTGCGTCTGCCTCGCGGTATCTCTCTGACCTTGGCCCCGGTATAGAGGAGCAATGCCTGCAGCTCCAACACCCAAAGACCTCCCTGTGCGGCAGGTGGATACACATTCAGACACATACACAAGCTCTTTCTAAGCAAACACAGAACAAGTGCTCTTGTCCAGTGTCTCCAAATTTCCCGCACAGATGGAAATTCAGAAGTGGACTGTTTTTTTATATAAATGTTATGTAAAATAGATAAAAATAGATAAAGTAACAGTGCAGTTAGGTTAGGCTATTGGATGGCATTCATAATTTGGAGACACAGTACTGTGTGTGCAGAAAAAAACTCTTCAAAGCTTATCTACAAGTTAAGCAGCACTTCAGCTTTTATAAGATCCTTGCTTAATTTACATTATGCATTGGATACTGCACTTATTACTAATTCATGAAATCAGAAATACCTTTTGAAACTGGGTATATTTAAGTACATTTTTGTCATTATGATTTAGTTCCTAGACATTAAAAGGAGTAGCGCCAAAAACACCCAACACTTGTTTTTGTGTAACCAGTGCTAAATCTCATGAATCAGTTCATATATCACTTAAATATGTGTAATTTCCACTTCTCAAGGATATTTCCTTGTCATTGCTATAGATTGAAG
Source organism: Microcambeva bendego (assembly GCA_034509265.1). Taxonomy (NCBI): domain Eukaryota; kingdom Metazoa; phylum Chordata; class Actinopteri; order Siluriformes; family Trichomycteridae; genus Microcambeva; species Microcambeva bendego. Next base: position 18,114,961 of record JAYDZG010000010.1, read on the forward strand.
CACATTGTATTTAAACTGTTCACATAATATTTTTTGCTTGTTATAACTTTTATCCATTGCAAATTAGTCTTAAATAAAATATCACCTGGCTTACTGAAGTAACTGAAGTAACTATTCCTTATATGGCAGATTCAAAGAAGTGAACACAATACTTGTAATTCATTAGCATGAATTATAGATTTATAATTCGCAAGAATCAGTAAAACACAAGCAAATAATTTGAAAAATACAGATCATATTTTCTAGTAGATTATAAAACACAGTGATATATCTGATAGATGAAAAACATTATCCACACAAAAATAATTTTGCCAAGTTTATGGTTTCAGTTCAAACTGCTGAGAAAATGGCTTAATGTGGTGATGCCTTGATATAGAACAATCGAAAATGGGAAAATGGTGTGAAAATGCTCAATCTCTGAATCACATGCGTTCGCAGAGTGAAGGAAGGCAGCAGAAAGTGACACAGCAGGAGATGCCATTATGGTGCTGTGACTGTAGGCACACGCCAGCGACTAACCCTCCCCTACTTAACCGCACTGCCAGAGATTTCTTATGCTTTATCAGCTGTGGTCTTAGTTGCATGGGACTTGTTTTTGGACAGATGGTTTATTGGATTCTAGCTTTCTTTTTGGCACCATACAGTTAATGTAATTTTTAATAATAATAATAAGTTATGTTGAATCAAATAGACCATGGAATATATATTTCATGAAATGATTTGCAGCTAAATTAACTGAAATGGAAGAAAAAAAGATTCGGGATTAGTTACAATCTTATTCAGTTTAACAGCATTTCAAAGTGCGATTGTGTCAAACTAAACAAAATTGTAATTGTTATTCAAGTAGTAAAGTGCATTCCAATCAGAAAATAAATGGTATATGTAAGTGACGCAATATCTCACACGGTTATTCATTATTTATTGATAGTGTATAAATTAATGTGCTCACTGGCACATTGACAATTTTATTTATTTTATCAATTTCAGGTCAAAAGCTAATGATATGGGTCAACATGTCATAATTCACCACATTAAAAGACACACGAAATAGAAATACCACCATAAAACCAAAAAAAATGATAATTTTTATTAATTGAAAATACATAAATCTAACATTTACATTCCAGGGCATCTCGTCCACTGATATAAGTGTAATAATCATTTCTATAACTATGATAATAAATACCCAAAAACTTTTATAGTAAACTACAAAGAACTACAAAGTTTTCAGGTGGCTGATAGTACCGAACAAACAAATGTCTACTTTATTTTCAAAATAATCTAGTTTTTAAAACGATAAGATTATTACATTATAATTGTTATTGGGTTATCACCTGCAATCCATTTCCAACACTTCTGAAGGAGCATGCAACGCACTCCTCTTGGTTTATTTACTTTTATTCAATAAGGTGAAATTCAATTCACTTCGATCATGTGTGCCCAGACTTTTGACTGGTAGCGTAGTAATAATAGATAAGAAACTGAGAGCAGCATGGGAAATCCCAAGTGACTGTAACATCCAAACAAAGAAATATAAGAAGCTGAAGAAGCAATGGAGGCTCAGAGCAAAACCGGAGAGAATGTGGAAGGTTAAAACCAAGGTTTTCCCACTGGTGACCGAAGTATAGGAGCTGTGACCCCTAAAAGGAAAGAGTGTCATTCTAAGAATGACAACAACAATCCAGAAGAGTGCAATCTGAGGAATAGCAAAAATATTGCATTGATCTTTTCAAACTAATTGGAGACAGGAGGCAAGGGTGTCAGGGCAGTTCCCCCCCCACAAATGGTTAGTAATAATATAAATTTGTTTTTCTATAGTGATTCTATCTTTTTACCAGACTGACTGAAGACACAACAATTTATTATACAAACATTACCACTAGAAACTGAGATATAAGTTCTGTATTGTGCTTAGTAGTTTAACTTTTCAGCGTTATTTAAAAAAGACTTGTTTCCGGAAATTTTAAATGCAGCTTAGTTTCTGATAAAAAACAAGATTACTGAACTGAATTAGAGAATTATGAACACACAGAAAACAGTATAGAACGTACATTTTATGTAAATGAACAATGTGAGGGTGTGTGTGTGTGTGTGTGTGTGTGTGTGTGTGTGTGTGTGTGTGTGTGTTTGCCCCCATTATGGACAAACTACTGATCCGGCATGACCCCAAATAGGATATGAATTAATTCAAACTACAAAAATATAATCTTATTATTTGCTGTGTTGTCTGAGTGCTTTAAAGTATGGACAAAAAACATTGAGCATCTGCAAGTAGATGACATTAACTAGCACTGGTAATAAAGTGCTTGCCTATTTACACAAAAACATTCATTAATAAATGTATTTTTACTGGAAGAATGACTAGAAAGTGGAGAAAAACCTTGGCAGACATGTCAAGGATCGTTGAGATCCTGCTGACTTCCAATTACAAAATTACTTCTGTTTGGTAGGACAGTATAATGCAACATTTAAACACAAGGGACTCGTTTTCTACATGGCCGTGGCTTGAAAAATCTTGTCATTGTCAAACCAGCTGTTTCCTTGTGTGTGGTCAAACGTTTGTCTTCGAATACTTGCTACCACCTATTCGCTCTGGGTCCACTCTGCCACTGTGGTAATCGGGGATAGTTTGTTAGCTCAGGTTCCTCTCTTTTCCACTCATCACTCTTTCTATCTCTTTGAATTTCTCTCTCTTTTTGCTGGGGAGGCAGGAAGAGGCCAGGCACTCTGGCAGCGTCTCATACACGCTCCCATTCCTCCCATCCGGCAAGCCTGATTCCAGTTTAGCCCCTTACAAGGCATGCCAGGACTTTTTGTGTGCCAACGCAGGGCAGGCTGGGAGAGAGGAGCAGCCTCCTCGAGATGTCATTATTCCAAGGGAAATTGCTGCTCTTGCTCGTAGCTGCAGCTGCATGATATTGTGTTGCAAAGTGGGTTCAGGGAACAACCGAAGAAAAGGGTTCATTTCGTCAGGCATGCGGATATCAGTTCTAATCTCTGTTTAGGTTATTGGCTGATTCATTACGAACGCATTTTCATCAGCAAGACCAAATAATTCAAAATGATAAAAAGAACTGTAAAATACAACTATAAATTCTAATAATGTGCATTCTAATGGTAAACAAAATACACTAAAACAAATCTGAACATTCTTATTATGAACTTGAATGAAGGAAATGGTCACTTTGATTTTCCAAAAGTGACTATATCCAAAGCGACTAACATAATGGTGACAGTAATCTTTGCCATTAATGGCTTTGCTCAAGGGCCCAACAGTGGCAACCGGTCAGTGGTGGGATTTAAACCAGCAACCTCTGCTTACTAGTCCAATACTAGCCTTCTGACTTCATAATAATGACATGCTGTAATAACATAAATAGTATTTAGATATTTAGACATCTAGCACTGTCACCACACAGTTACAAAGTCCTGGGTTTGATTGCCAGGTGGAGCAGTTTGGGTCCTTTCTTTAAGGAGGTTGCATTGTTTCCCTGGTTGCAGAGTCTTCTCACTGAGCTCTGGTTTCCTCCCACAGTCTGACATACAATTCGGTTAACTGGATATAAAAAAAATTGTCCATGAATGTATAAATATTGTGTAACCTGTCCTTTCACAAATCTACTAATTTATGAGGCTTTTAATGTCATCTCGAACACACTTAGTTAAACAGATAAATAACATTTTCATTAAGGCTGCAGTTGCATAAGCCAGAGTTCTATGTTATTTAAGTCTCAATTTGACAACCCCCGACAAATTGTCATAATTTACAAAATAAATAACAGTGACATTCATTTGGGACTACAGCTCTATGATCCAAAACAAGCTGTTATGCGAGAAGCATAGATATTCTGAATACATTGGATTGGATATACCAAACTTTACTAGTAATGTAACAGAATGCAGTATAATGCATAACATGAGGTTATAAATAACACTGCAGCTGTGCAGTTAGTGGTTGATTTATTTGTATCTGTAATGACAGGTTGCTTAAGGTAACTAAAGACATAAATATCAAATAAATCGTATAATCAAAACATATAAAGAATATGGGAATATAAGCAAATAGAGTTTTAATATATTTAATATAAACAGATTTATCCCATGTATCCATGTTTCACCGATAGCATTCACTGGTCATGGTTACAGTCCGGCTTCAGTCAGACTCCTTTGAATCACTGAGCAGTGACATCCCAGACAGGACACCAATAAATCACAGAACCTACACTCTCAACATAGCCAATAGTCTGTATGTAGACACCTTACTGGCTAATAGCATTGAGAAACAGTTGAACACTGGATCCCACTGTTGGTGGATTAGTATAATTTACTAATGCACCCATCACCACCTAATGGAGTTCTAATGGCAAAGATTTTACTGGACAAAGTAATTGTTCAATCTTTATAAAACAGCTATAAAAATGACAAAACCCAAACATAGGTGTTCCTTATGAGAATTTGTAAGTCCTAAATGGTTCACAAATTTATGTGGTCCCCAATAAATAAGCAGTAATTGATTATACAGTCGCAGCTTTTAGACACCGTAAATGCTAATGCGTTCATGTGGCGTTATTGGGACATGAAAGGATTAGAGTGTGACTGTACAAGACTATAAATATTCAGAAGGGTTCAGGTGGATGAGACACTGAAGACCGAACATATGATCTTCAAAACAGCTCTTAAAAGCCCAGTATTGAGTCAGGGGATGTTTGTGTGAGAGGGAGGTAATGGTGCTTTCACAGGGATGCAAATTAGCTCGGCATCCTATACATTAATTAGAATTCTCAGAGGAGTAAGTGTGAGTCGTGATTATCGCTGCAGCTTATTCCACTGCTATTTCACTAAAATACCATGCAAATGCCAGCCAAAATACCATCCAAAAATGGTTAATTGTTGTATAGAAGAACCATGTTTGGTTCCCTAAAGAACCTGGCTATGCATTATGTTGCCATGACAAAGAATAGGACCAAAGAAAATACTTTCATAACCACATGTTTATGGTAGTGGGACATGCATGGACTAGTGAACATAAATTAATAATAAAAAAAAAAATTGTGTGTTCTACTCATAATATTACAATGCTCTTATCTCTCACACACTCTCTCTCGTGTAAAAACTAATATATATATATATATATATATATATAAATAAAACATAGTTTTTACACAAGGGCAGCAATCAAAACATAAGGCGAACACATGCATCCTCTAAAAATCTAAAGCTAGCTACAGTATACAGTGCATACAACAGACTGAATGTTTGCATGGCAGATGTTCCCATTTTGGACATGCCCAATTTTCTTTGCGCAAAATTCTATTATACTTCTCACTTACACCCTCCACACAGTCCGCGGAGTGTCACAGACTAGCTGCGAGCTCCTCTAACCAATCTGATGTCACAGTCGGCAATGTTAAATCAGCCAGTCACATCACAGGAATCATGCCCTATGCATTTCTCCAGTGATCACCTTAATCAGGCAGCAGGGTAGTGTTGTAACTACAATGATGAGGAGAAACAAAGTAAAGAAGGTCAGAACGTTTCTCATTAGGCTTGCTGTTGCTAGTGAGTGTTTTTGAATTAGTTGCTGTTCTTTACCTTTGCGGGTGTATTTTGTTCTTGTGAATCACCAAATGCAATAAATTATTTTTAAAATGCTGGATTTTTATAACTACTTGACTGAGCAGTTGCAAGACAGTGAAAATAAAGTTTAATACAATTTTTTAAAAGAATATCTGAGCAAAGTAGGTCTTAAAACGTTGTTTTTAAGGGTTAAGGTCTAAATTACTAAAAACAAAAACCAACACTATGCCAAATAAACTCCACCCCACTAAAGCAGCTCTGCATAACTCTCCGAATTACAGTGTGCTGTCTGAATGCCAGGATACATTTTTGGGCACAGCACTACCTTGGATACAATGCTACCAGTGCTATTAAAGTACTAGATGACGATCAACTATCAGATTGTGTAATTTATATCAGACTACCACAGAAGCTAATAATTGCGAGCAAACTCTGTATGAATGTTCAGCTCACCACATGCTGTGAATATGGAGAGATAATGTGGTGCTATGTGGAGAAAAAAAAGCATAACAACGAAGTGGTCTGTCAATATTTAAGTGTCTTGAATACTGAAAGTAGTCCAGCTGACTTCATTCTGCTGGTCAACTGTTTTTACATGGCAAAACCTTTATTCTGCATCCATATTTCCTCCTCACAGATAAAAACATGACAGACTTAATTGCCTATTAGTTTGTATCTTATTATAGTAAACAATCTTTCACTGCTGTGAATACCAGCCTATTACAAGCACTACTGACCATCTAGCCAGATGTTAGACATTCTAAATAAAAGCTGTAAATAAAAAATAAAAAACTGAATCTGGCTACAATTGCCTGAAGCTACAAACTGATTCCTCCCAAATTGATTGTTCATACAACATAGTCACAACAGCATCGTGATGATGATGTTTTAGGTCTGATCCTTGCGTCAATCTGCGGTTGATTCTCGTTCTTTTGGTTTTCTCCAGGTACAATTATTTTTTTTTGACCCTGTCCGAAAACATGAAACATTTACCTTTGCAGTCACAAATTTCCCTCAGGTGTGAATGAGTGTGTGTGTTGGTCTGGGATTGATGCTGACAGTGACGCACTTGGAGGAAATGAATGAATTAATATTTTGATAGTACTGACAGTCCTGGTTACCAGGCTTCTACTGATTGTAGAAATAATGCCTTGCTTCTATCTCTCTTTCCTCTTTCTATGTCTCCCTCTACCCTCCCCTATGAGCAGGGAGGTACTCGAGCGATCCTCTACGCTTGTGGCTCTCCGCGCAGGGAGGGAGCTGAGCAGTCATGTCAGAAACCTCCCACAAGGGGCCCTGTGTAACTCGATGCACACTGTTAAAGCTTAGAGTATATTGTCTTCCCTTGCTTATGAAGCCTCCACCCACCGGCCCACCCTACATTTAGTGGATCATGTGACCATGGTAAGTCATTTGCAAGTACAACAGTTCTCTGTGAGCCCCCATTCATTTCCTGAGAACTAGCCCGAGCAGCTGAGAGGAGCACAGAGGGGAGGGAGTCTCAGAGAGAGCAGAGACTGAGCAGAAGAAGAGAGCGCGGACTGTATAAGGAAAACAGTTTCACCAGCTCCGCAGCTCCTGATCAGGTCTGTAGCTCTCCACATCTATCCACTTTTGTAGTGCATTGTGTTCTTATGTTCTGTTTGGTTCTTTTGAGATGCGTGTCTTGTCAAGCTTGTCTGTGCCATAGTTCTGGGCATCTTATTAAGCTGTCTTTGTAGTGACAGGTCAAATGACCTGTCAAATTGCTGTCAGATCATCTCTGGATCAGTACCATCACTGATCTAACACAACCAACCCATTGTGTTCAGATGTTCATTTCCCCCTTTAAAACACTATAAAACTCCTAAATGTATAATACTGAGTAGAGTTGTTTTTCTGTCTTTGCTTTTCATGTGAAGTTGGAGCATTATCTCAGTAATTTTCCCACTCAAATTTAACCAAGTTGCCTGTTGGTGTCACACAGAGCATTCTCCTCAGAACGGACTTTTCTCTTGAGTTAAATATTGACATGCTGTCAGTGGTGTGTGTGAAACGGATGTTTTAGAATTTTCCATCCCAAACTTAGTTCAAAAGTTTGAGCAATATAGAGGATAGGAAAATGGCAATTTTACAAGCTGACTTGTCTGATTATGACCATTATCTAACTGCAGTGACCAAGAGGTTAAAGCTTGAAAGGCACGAGTGACGAACGTAGAAGGACACCAAGGGTGTGGGAGGTGTGTGTGTGTGTGTGTGCGTGTGCGGGGTGGAGGCTGACAAGCCATAGTGTTGCAAGGGTGGCGTCTTAGATGTCAACTGACTCTCTGGCACTTGCAGCTAACGGTCATTGGTATTGATGGCTTGCTGTCAGTATAGCTATGGGCTGGCCTGTGGCTGTTCTTTTCAATTACAGCAAACCTGGTCAGAATCGGCAGCAAAGGCATTTGTGTGCAGGAAGTGGAGCCAGGCTATGTCCTAGGAAAACGATATGTGTGTGTGTGTGTGTGTGTGTGTGTGTGTGTGTGTGTGTGTGTGTGTGTTCTGACCTGTGGGACTTTACCCTGTGTGTGTGTGTGTGGGTG
>JAYDZG010000010.1:18125703-18138057 GCA_034509265.1 Microcambeva bendego
GTGATGTGCCCTAACATTAACATTTAAATTTGCCTCAACCTCTTTTCATTTTGTAGCTCTGGCAACGTAATTGTGTGGATCAAAAGGCTTGGAGGAGGTCAGTAATTGCCTTTATTTCAGGATTGGAAAGTGTCTCTTTAGTTAATAGAATAGAAAGGAATGTCATACCTTTCACATTTTAAGTATTTTTAGAGCAGTATCTCAGCAAAACATGTTCATGACTGAAGGCCACTAATTAGTAGTTTATATCACTTGGCTTTTCGTTTCATTTTATCCAGCTTCACTTAGAAATATTAAGATATGGAAAATAAACTTCATCCCTGTGGCTTTTGACACATTTGTTTTGATCTGACCAGTAACCTCCTGTCTTCCGACCTGGCACAGGAGAATGGGAAAGATCATGATCGCGGGTCTGGGTGGAGGCTTGACGTTCTTGTTTTTCGGATCCCCTTCACCGAGAAATTGCGCAAAGTTGACAGAATGTTCTCATGTGTGATTTGTGGTGTGTTCAACCCTTGACCTGTTTGTCCAGCACTAGCTTGCTTACTGAAGCTGGGAAAGAGAAAAGGGCCGGTTAAACGTTGACACGGTTACCGGAAAATGGGAGTACTACACTGTTCTTTGTGCAGCATAGCTCAATACAAGCCATTTATCTACGATAGAGAAATAGGTTTGATAGGTTTTCTGTTGTCAACAGAAAAGTGTTATAGCTAGTGGACATACATTTATATTTTCAGCATTTATCAGACACTTTTATCCAAAGCAACATACAGTTATGAATTAACATGATTTTGAGCAACTGAGGGTTAAGGGCCTTGCTCAGGGGCCCCAACAGTGACACCTTGATGATAGTGGGGCTTGAACCGCCGACCTTCTGGTTACTAGCTCAGTACCTTAACCATAAACTGCCCACACTATTCTTTGTGAGCTATTCTTCATATCAGGTCCACTAACCATTCATTGTAATACCGTTATGAAATCTTTTTTAAATAATTCAATATTTTCCCACATATTATGGCTGTGTAAAATCATTAGCATATTATAATACAAACCATAGTGGGTCGATTATACCGAAGAAAGTTATCTTGCCCTGATCTGGGACAATCTGATAAATGAATTAGGTTCCAAAAATTCCTTCATTTCAATTTTATTTTTCTATTTATTCAAGCACCTTTTTTCCTTTTTCTCCCGAGGTAATCATAGCCAATTAGTCTTCCACGGCTGGGGATCCCAGATGTGCTCAAGTAGGGTACATTCTCCCGCTCTGCACCCCTTCCTACATGTGCACAGTCCCTCAACAATAGGGACCAGAATTCTTGTACCGTGTTTGAAAGACCGCACCCACTTATTCCAGTATTTTCTCACTCAGCAGACTCCATGGCCAATTATGCCTTCTGCAGACACTGCAAAACTGTGCCTACTAGATGGCACCCAGCTGATCGGTAGCATAATTATTATTCTAAATTACTGGATGATGCCCTGTGATATACTACCCAGCATTTGCAGGATACACCCTAGACCCTGTGTGACCCTGACCGGCAGAAACAGGAGATAAATGTAATTCCTTCAATGATTGTAAAACAAAATGGTTCAATTCCCTGATTTCCAGCATTCATGCTATGTGGGACATTGCAAAGATGATCAACCAAGAATTTAACATAATGCCATTTTATCACTACACCTACACACTGTTAGAATCTACAGTCTATACCCACATGGGTAGAAGAAATCCACATAGGTTACAGATCACCAGCTTCTAATAAAAAATGTAAGTCATTGAAGGAAGGTTTTGATTAGTAGCCTGGAGATGAAAAGCAGCAAGAGCCTTTTTGTCAGAAAAAAGAACAGGGCAAATTATGCTGTTAATAATCTATGCTTCCGGTCACCATGGCGACGCATCCGCCTTACTTGACTACCTGTCACTGACACCTGAGAGGACTTTTGGGGAAGCTGAAAGTGCTGATTGCTAAGTGATTTGATGGCTGTATCAAGACCATATTATTAGAATTTCTTTGTTTCTTCTCTAGCCTTTGGGAATTCATTTAACAGCTGTAAAGTAAAACATTTAAAGAGAAATGATGCGTATGACATGTGGAATTAATTCCAAGAAAGAGCAAAAGAGGTTAATGCATATTACTGTTGAATACTGTAAGACTTTGTTGAGTAGTGTACATGAAATAAGAGAACCTACGCGATATTGAAAACAGGAGCCGGTGCATGTGAAGCGTGAACATAAACACAGCTGCTTGTTCTATTAAGTGCACTACAAGAACCAGAATGGGCCATAGTCTAAAAAAGAGTGTTCCAAAATGTTCTCACGACTTCCTGTATTACTTAACATGTCAATGTTTGTGGTAGCTTTTATTTCCAGCATGAATGTGAAGTTTAAACCAGTAAATATTTTACTGTAGACTGTCAGCGGCAGCATAAAAGAAGCATGTTCATGACAATTCTTTGTATAGTGTATTGCTCATAACACAACATTGGTATTGCTTGGCTGTTTTAGAATTTCTAAAGGACAATAACTCAAGCTCAGAGGGTAAGACGATTTAAAAATATATACACTGACATCTTAAAACTCATCAATTGGTTCAAGAATAGGCACCGACTTTAAAAGATGTTGAGTTTAAAGGATGTACAGGAAACCTGTTGATGTGTTCCATGGTCCAGTGTAACTGTCAAAAAAACCCATAATTTTACATTAGGCAAATATATTTTTTTCAATTACAGTATATGCTGAGATACAATATAAAAACACTAAAATACAATTGATAAACACTCAATCAAGGTCACACAGAAATACCATGGATGGGGTATTACAGTCCATCAGAGGACAGCCACACACATAAACCCCTTCACCTAAAGGAAAATTTTGAATGAACCTAGGAGGAAACGGAAGCTCCTGGAGGAAAACCACATGGACACAGGGAGAACATGCAAACTCTACACAGAAAGGACCCAGACTGCCCCATCTTGGGATCAAACCCAGGACCCTCTTGCTGTGAGGCAACAGTGTTACTCACTTAGCCATTTCACTGCCACAATTGAAAAACAGTTAACTCTAGAGATTACAATGGTAAAGTGTGGATTTTGTTTTTAGTTTAATTTTCTATATAGTTCTATAATTAATAAAACTTCTATAAATGTTCCATTTTTTTTAACTAAGCAAGTTCAGTTAAGGTGTGTTCACCCCCCTTTATGCAGTAGTAATAACAATAGTAATAATAATTATAATTATAATAAAAAATCTAGCTTGTCTAGATTTGCTTCACTATAGAATGAAAGTTCTGGAAATTGCTTTTGAAAACAATACTTCAGTTATGTACAGTGAGTAAACAATGGAAAGTGCTTTGTGGTTTCAGTCTTTTACTACTCGAGTTTGTGTGTATTTGTATGTGTGTTGGGGGAGGTCAGTAAGAAACCCTGGTAAGGCTAAGGCAGGTGCCTTAAAGGATCTTCCCATTAAGACTGAAGGATGCGGCAAACCCCCAGAGATAGAGAAGGAATGGGTAATTGTACTGAAGATAATGCACTCGCCCACCTCGTCCACCTCACTGACCTCACTGCTACTGCACACTCCCAACAGTCCATATTAGAGCTTCACAATTCATCATGTTTTAATGTCACAATCAATCATGTCAGCATGCTTTAATGTTTTCAATTTTGGCCATTAGCTAAAAAAATCCAAAACACAATTGTTTTAGGAAGCATAGATACATTGTTTCATTTCATGTGTATTAACTGTTATACTTTATATTAGGTTGTATATATCACCACTATTTCATTAGCACCTGTACTTCCTTTGTTTTTCTGCTATATAGTGTTTCATACTATGTCAACTTGTACAGTTAATTTCAATATCATAGGTCATCCCAATTACCAATACCAACACCGAGCTATCTGATTGACTAGTGGCCACACAGACACAGATTATATATGTCTGATGACATAATGGCCAAAGCCAGGCTTGATGGATTGCCTTGTGCCCGGTGTTTCCCAAAGATACCAAACCTGAAATGAAATAAGAGGCAACTTATGAAGCAAATCACAAACTATTAATTTCCACCAATATCTTCCAACATCTTCCTCTTATACACTGAAACTTGTGGCCGCTAGAGGGCACCCAGCCGATGGGCGGAAATGCCGAGTTTCTAACTGAGGAGTTCAGAATCTTGGCACTGGTGTGCTAGTGGAATATCCTTTTTCCCCTTTTAAAATATTTTTTTTCCTTTATAAAATAAAAAACCCAAAACAAATGACAGCACATTTCTACATAGTCACCCTCTTTTGTGATGCATTTTACAAGCATTGTATTATTTTAATACCATTGGCTGAACAAGTAGCCACTGGTGTCCTGCTGCTTTCTAATCACAGTCACATGAGAATCTTGTTGCCTTCTTTAAGTGTTTTAAAAAGGTGGAACTCAGATGGCACTGAATTTGGATTATAAGCTCTCCTAGGCATGACAATTTACTACTCCTCATGTCCTCAAGGTTTCCAACAGTGCACAAAGTGTGTAAACTGTTTTAAGGATCACTTCTACATAAACTTCATGCAGTAACATTTGAATCTTATCATGTACATACTATCTATATGGCTGCATTGTGCTAATCCAATATTTTGATCTGGGTAGAATTAAGAATAAATGGCTAAATATATGAACAACTATGCAAATCGTCCCATGACGTAATGCTGTAAACAGATAAGTTTGGTCTGGTGGTGATTTCATGTGTCAAAAGTCTAAAAAAATTATGTAGCATGATGCATTCCAGCAAAAAGTGTTATTGTTTGGTTTGAGATAAGAAAAATAAACCTGTATTACAGTGTAAAAATCATGAATCTGACCTTTATAGTCTTAACCCTGGGCCATTAGAGAATGTTTTTTTACATCACGGTGCTAATAATGCATGCTAACACCTGCTATTTCTCTAAAACGCATTATTTAATTTACGTTTTTTGGTTAAGCGTTCTGTATTAGTAATTTCTAAAAACATAGAAAAAGGCACAGCTTGAAAAAGTCCTATTGTTTTTGTTTGGAACAGCTGTGCTCTGGACCGTTTTCTTTGGATGAAAACACAATCTTTCCTGCAAAAAACTTCGGCAGGCTACATCTGCTTCTGGCACAAAGACTTTTCCTAAAAAGTTCACTTTGGCCACTTTTAAATAGATTTAATTAAAAGCCCAAGATTGGCATATTTTGAGCTTAGAGCTGGCAATGCATTAGAAACTTTCAAATTAAGGTAGAATAACCTGAAAGAATGTGCATCATTAATTTTATATTTGTTTATTCATTTCCTGACTTTTTTTATTCCAATTTATCATAGTCAATTTATCTTCAGCTGCTGGAGATCCTGATTGCGTTCAAGGAGGGTATATTTTGCTGCTTTCACCTCCTCAGATATGTGAACATGCTTTTTGCACAGGTGGCTCGACCTGCAAACTGGGGTCTTCGCACAGCCATTGAAGACCCCATTAACTATAGTCTGATCATCCCGCCCAGCAGACACGGGGGATGATTATTGTCAGCTGAAGGCACAGCCGATTGTGCCTGCTCGAGGTCACCCAGCCGACCAGTGGAAGAGCTGAGATTAGAACCGAGGTGTCCAAACTTTTTTATTTAAAAGCAGCATGTTGAAATGCATCCGTATGGACAAGGCTACCGGGGGAAAAATGTTTGCCCAGAGATGCACAAAGGACATTTGTGCACGATTAAGTTTGTGTCACGATTGTGACAGTACTGACAGAGCGGTCTGTCAAATCCACAGGCGTATGTCACTGACACGACTAATTACACAGGACTGAGTTCATTAAAGCAGGATTAATGACGTGAATGAATGTGACATTATAAATGTGCTTCGTTAATCACTCCGACCTGTCAGCGGCCCCTAGAAAAACTCTGAGCTGAATAAGTCAGGTTCTGTGTTTAAATGAAGCTTGTCATTATGTTGCAAAATAGACAGCACTCCAGCGGATCACAGGCAAAGCATAAACAGCTCTGAAGAGGAAGGTTGATTAGTGTGCCTCTGTGCATTACAGATCAAACCGACGTGTCTCTGTATGCACTGAGGGCTGGAGGTCAGTAAATAAGGAGGGGGAGGGTGTTATGTCAACGGGTGCACATTCTGTATCGATCCACATCACGTTGTCATTTCCAGTGCCACGTTCTTCTGTAGAGGTTTATTTACAGGGATCAATTCAATGCTATACTCCTGTGGGTGTCTGACACTCCACCCTTAAAGAAAATGAAAGGGGAAGCATTAAAAAAGTGCTGCCATGGAGGGGTCATTAATTTCTGGTTTGGCCACAATTCACTAGTGCTTTCTGATATGAACATAAATAGCATCAGACATCAGAGCTCAGATGGTCATCTCAAATCTGATTTGTAGCAAATCTAAGTTGAGCTTTGAACCTTTGAATTGTACTTTTAAGTCAAATAGTCTGACATGAGACCAGTTCTTTTTAATTCCAATATTTTCTCCCTTATCACATGACAGAGATAAGGTTAGGCGAGGGCAAATATGTGTTTTTGAGACATCTCAAAAATCCTAAAGGACAGTCTAAGAACATTTATTGTCCACTTTTTTTGGAGGTACCAGTTTGCCATTCCTTATATTCAAATAAAATATTATTGGCTACAAACATGAATGAATAGGCCACTGACAAGATGTATAAATTATAATACAATGCCGGATAGCTGAATTCAGAATGTGCCACAGTGTAATTAATAGGAAAGATGATTGAACAATGCAAACACCTCTTTTTCTGAGTATTATGCAAGCATCAAATTCATAATGTATCAAAATGCAATTAAGATGTTCAGTGAAAACACTGGAAATGTTTTCTGTGCCCTGTTACACAAATTCTTTTTTGTTAAGATTTAAGAAAATGGGTTTATAGTCATTAAAAAAGAGAAATATTTAAGGTTGTTAAAGATTATATCTGTTGTTATGCACCGAGGTAGATACATTGCTAAAACAAGTCAACCTCTAAACTGATTCTGAAACCTGAACTGAAATGATGCTATGGTAGGTCCTCTTCTGAATTAAAATATCCTTCCAATAAAAAGTACTGATATCTAGTTTTGGAAATCATTCTGTTGCAGCTAAAGGTGGGACTAATTTAACATAATAAATAAAATAAGTCAGGAATGTACAAATTCTTTTCACAGCACACCTATTTTATTGTTAATTGATTTGTGTTTGTATGCATGCACATGTGAGTGCTGCAGAGCAGAGTGTTTTTTTCTGAGGTAGACGAGAGTGCAGACAGAGGTCAGACTACAGTGGCATTGCCAAATTTAGCAGAGGAACCAGAGATCAGGAAGTGAGACAAATTTATGAGAAATGAACATACAATGGATGAGACACCCACATGCAGTTTTGCTTTCAAATAAGGTTTTTGATATAAAGTACTAGTTTTATACCAACTATTCCAATTCATGTAAATAAGCACTGTTAAAAAAATCAATGCCAAGGTATTAAATGTTATTTTGTTATTGTGTGAACATCTTAAAAGCCTTTTCTGTCTGAAAGCAACCTGAGATTAGATCTGTTTTTGTCTCAAAGTAATAAGAAATGGTTTCAGTTTCTGCAGTGACCAGTGGGTAAAACAGCCAGTTGAACATTTGGACAAAATATATGGCCAAAACAATGCACCCCTATTGCTACACAGGCCCCCCAGACAGCACACAGTGATGCGTTAACTGTCCCACTTATACATATTCAATCATGTCTGTGTGTAGAGACCCACAAATCTGAACCCTGAATCATAGTGGTTGTGTGCTAGCATAATTTGCCACCTAACACAGTAGCGAAGCGTGTTTCTCTGGACTAATTAGGGTCAGGGAGGGGTGCTAGAGCCTATCCCAGCTCCTCAAAGGGTGCAAGGCACATGGTAACACCCTGAAAGGTCCGCCAGTCCATCGCAGGTACCTACAGGACAATTCAGAATCTCCAATCAACCTGGTAGCGTCTCTTTGGACTGTGGGAGGAAACCGGAGTAGCCGGAGGAAACCCACACAGACACGGGGAGATTAAAAGCAGATATTTAACCAACTGTGTCGTAATTTTGAGGAACGCTCTACAGAGCAAACTACCTGCCAAACAGAAGGATAAAGCAAATTCAAGTCCTGAAATGAGCAGAGTGAGCCCCTTCAGCATTTTATTTGACTTGTGAATTAGACAAGAAGAAATGGTGCAAGAACTTCTAGGTGTGCTTGGCTATTGGTGGACTGAGTAACTAACACACTGATCCAAGCCACAAGCACATGATTACAGCTCCAATGCATCGCCCCCATCCCTAACTAAAAAGAAAAAAACATGAAACTGGTGAGACGCGGTTGAATTAACTGACTCTGGGAGTCGCTTAGAAAAGTTTTCAATAATAATAATAAAAGGACATTAAGTTAATAAGCAAGGCTCTCCAATCAGGGCAAGTGAGAAAGTTTTGTAGCACTTTCAACTCATAGCAAGAAGGTCCTGGGTTCAATCCCCAGGTGACTACATGTAGCACAAGGCAATGAAGTATTGAATTGATCGTTGGGCTTTGCTTAAATGACACAGGATTAGCCGTACATGATTAGTACTAATGAGTGCTATGGCACTAAGGGGTTTGCATTCCTGTTACACCTACTATTACTGCAAAAAACAACTAAAATTACTAGTCTCTTTGTAGTATAAACTACATGTAACAAATGCTCCTGCAACCCTTTCTTAGCACTAGTATAGTATTGTAGTCTATTTAAACAAGTACTTTCTAATAACGTGTACAATTCATGACATTTTCCAAGTGAATTTTCTTTCATAGAATTCTAAAATAAAATATGAATTTTAAACATTGATTTCATTTTAACATTAGAGATATCAAGAGTTTTAAAATTCCAAGAGATTATTTACACATAATAGTTGAAAAAGATTGTGTAGGGACACATGAGACCTTTTAAACCCTAAAATAAATTAAATTACAATTTCATTAGAGCTATAATATAGACTTGTAAATATAAGTCTTCAGCTGCTGTTACACCCTTATAGATTTGTGTTGTGACATTTTTTGTTCAGACTTAATAAATGCTTGTGGACGTTCTTATTTAGAGCAGAGATTTAAATCTGGCCATAAGCTCGAACAGTTTTGTATTCACAGATGTGTGGAGCTATATGTCACTGCTGTTGACAGTAGCAAATGTAGAAATAAGAAAGGAAACACATTCCTAATTAGTGACGATATGATTTTTTTTTCCCTCTTTCGCTGCTTTCATATTTAGGGGTCTCTCAGTGCATCTGGTTCAGAACAGTTTTTACATAAATGAGAGTTCTCAAAAAGTTCCTGGACATTTTTAAAACTATTTATTAAGAATAAAAAATACATAATTTTCCACCTTTAAATTTTATATCTGCAAAAATATAAATTTATATCTTTCCTTGCACAGAGTAACTACAGCAGGAGCTGATTGTGTGTTGTGAACACTGATGCCTAGAGACCATATCAAAATTCCAAGCTTACTGACACAGGATCTCCCCGGGCAGAAATAGCAGGAGGCCAAAGGCAATCCACTGGCCTTCAGAAGCTCATGTCTACCCCATAGAGAGCCCACTTAATGTTTTTACTGATATCAACTTACTATTAATGTTCTACTTCCTATCAAGTGTTTTGGGACTATCAGCAGAAGCTGGCAAAAGCAATGGGAAGTGGAGTCTTAAAACTGCTGCCTTCTGTTTGTATGTTGCTTATCTAGAAAACTCTAAGTGACACTTCTTACACTTAGTAATTTGTAATAAAAAATCCAAATTTAAACAGTAATGGCTGCCACACTTCAACTTTTACCGTGTTCACCACTGTGTTCCTATTTACCTGTAAAGTGTAATTAACAAAAATGTAAGCAATTTAAATAAATAAAATGTGTAAGACACTAATGCTACATACCCTAATGCACTTCATATTATGAAAGAGTTATGTGCAGAATGCCTGCAGAACCCTAAAAACCCACTGGGGAGAAGGGGTTTAGAGGTATTGTTTAATGTTTGTGGTTTTTTATAGCACCATCAAAGTACACCATCATTAGCTTTTAGTACCACCCTGTGAGGAGAGATTCATCCCTTTTACAGAAAAACACAGTTGCCCCCCTGGTTTATTGCTCAGTGTGTACACATTTGTCGTAGTTATATGTATAAGAAAAGAAAATGATACAATTTGCATGGCAAAGTGAATAAAATGGCCAAGACACTCATTGTGGTAAATGACACACACAGACACAGAGTGAGAGAGAGCGAGAGAGACAGACAGACACAAAAAATGGCTACATATTCTTCAATCTCAATTCAAAAATGTCCCAAAAACATCCAAAGTCTTAAGGCTGATATGCCTGCCAAGTAAAATGTTCTTTATGAAATGGAAAGTCTGAAATCCTTCACGATGTGCCAGAATAGCTTAACAGACAAAACGTATCTATTGGAGTATACAGACTGCTGGGGTTTAAGGCTCTGCAATGTTATTGGATGAAGTATGAATGGAAAATAAATTATACCAAGACCACTGAAGTCTTCAACTTTGTTTAAGCTTAGGCACATTAGCCACTACTCTTCCCAAAGCACAGTTCACTCTCACTGCTCTCGTGATAGGATCTGTTGGCACACCCCGATGCATGGACGACGATAAAGTTATCTCTAACAGAGGAAGTTCAGAGCTTAATGGCCTAAATGTGGGTGATGGTGGTAGGTAAAAGTTATTTTAATAAACAAAAACTTAACCGATATGGAATTTAGACTTTTATCCAAAGTTGTTTTAGTTTGAATTTAAATAAAACAGCCCCTGTAACCTTTTAAACCAGATATACACTGTCGAGTATCATTATTGTGACTACCAGCCATCCAGAGTAACCGCCATGCACAGCACAGACAGCAGTGAGACGGGTTGGGAGGGACTCAATATGTTCCTGGTAGGTTCTTACAGGTACCTGGAGCCATGCTGACTGTAGTGGAGCTGCTGGAGTGTGCATAGAGGAGGATCCATAACATGAACACCACAATCGAGCTGGTCTTCAAGACACTCACTTGGGTTCAAGCCTGTGGAATTATGGAGTCAGGGTAATTGAAAGTCAAGGTCATGCTCTTCAAACGAATGTGGAACATTTCTAGTCATGTGACGTGTTGCATTGCTTTTCTGGAAGATAATCAGCATGCATGGGTGTACGAGATCTCCAATTTGGTTGAGAGCCTTCCACACCCTATATACTCACCAAGCCAGCACTCGAAACGTGACTTCCTTCATTAGCTATGAACTGCAACCGGCGTAAATAGGAAGTGGTCATAATAATGTGACTCAACACTATGATTTAGATGCACTTTATAGTATTATGTAATGTGCTTCCTCTCGTATATCTTTTTTTTTCTTCTCCAAAACGATTGATTATTAATACATGTAGACATCAGCTTCCCTTAAATATTGCAGCAGCTTGTTTATTTCGTATTTGATATTACACATTTGCTTTAGCTTTATTTTAACAGCCAAATAGTTTCTTCAGATGGAAAATGTTAAAATCATTTCCATGTACAGTAAAGAAATAGCTGTAGAACTACTCATTTCCCTCTTGAAAAGCATGGCGACTTCCTGCGAGAGGCACAGACAGCAAACCATAGGGACCTACGGCTCTTTTGGTTCTCTGCTAAACTTTCTGTCAGGCTGACTCATCATTCATGGGGAGTCTAGAGGGGTGCCGCAAAGGGGAAGTGGTTTTTTGACCTATTTTATTTCTCAGAGTTAAAACAAATCTGGCCAGCTGAAACCCCTTCTCCTTTCCCATGTGAACCATTACCTGTGCTGATGATGTCTGGCTTTAAGGCTTTACAAGCTCACTGTTCTAAAATACTCAGGAAGCTTCATGAGGGGCAAAGCAATAAAACCCCAGAAAAGACGAAGACAAGAGTCACTAAGCCCTTGGTGAGAGAGCAGACACGAATACAGCTTTATGAATTTAGCTTTAAAGACATAAGCATTCTTGCAATGGTGAATTAGCAATGATCCAAAGTAATATCCATGTGCAGCACAGACAGCAGCTAGATGGGTAGCCGCTAAGTAGGTTGTCACAGGTATCTAGAGCCTGCTGACTACAGCACATTCTAAAGCTGCCTGAGGGTCTGTACAGGAAGAACCACAGACCCACGGGCGGATAAACCGGGGTGGCAAATGCCACCCTAAAAAAGACCTTGCCACACGTGCTGCCCCCCTATTGGCAGCAATGAATTAAAATAAAAGTTATGGCCAATTTGACATTTACGAGTGTGAATTTCCAATGTCCGACTGCGGAGAACGCAGCATGAGATAACGTCAGAGTGGCTAAAGATTGATTTGTTTGGAAACAGT
>JAYDZG010000010.1:18138157-18153485 GCA_034509265.1 Microcambeva bendego
GCAAAGCGAGGGAGCCAGGAGTCGCGAAGACAGGAAATACGGGAGGGCAGAGGTAAAAAGGAATTGTCAAGAAATTACATTATAATGAAAGCACGGTGCTAGTATAGTTGCAATGATTATATTAAGATGATAAAATCAGGTTGAAGAACATTATTTTGCAATACATGTTGGGTGTGTTCAAAAACGTAGGGAAATGCCTTGCTCACTTGCTGTCTGACTACTGAGCGTTCTATAAAGCCATTGCCTTAAAGGTCGCTTATTCAAATGGTGTATCTAGATAGCGATATGGTGTTTCTTTAGCATTAGCACCTTGCCATTCAAAACAATGAGACAAGGTGGCACAAGCATTAGCCACTTGAATAATGTCTACTGACAGCACTTAAGATGGTGTTTAAAATTGCATCGAGCTGCCTCGCTTCCTTACTGTCTACTAAGGCAGTTGTCTAACTAGTGAGCATTCTAATAAGTCAAGTCAATTTTATTTGTATAGCACTTTTTACAATATACTTTGTCACAAAGCAGATTTACAGAGTTTAGGAAGAAACCTTGGAGGAACCAGACTCAGCAAGGGCCCATCCTTCTTGGGTGGACTGGAGGATGTTTTCTATAGAAAATAAGTCATTTGTATATACAAAATAAATCTGTTCAAGCTATTAAGGGACAAATTGGGAGAATGTGTGTTCTGAGCATGGGTGTTGCTACCATTAAGTCTGGATAGATTTAGGGGCCCCAGCCTCTACTGGACAGATTTTGAACTTTCTCTTAATTGAGAAAAACCTGTTTGTGTAAATAAGCATTTTTCCAAGGCTAAATATTAGGGATGTCAGTAGAATAACTGCTGAGGCCAATCAAGTGTTTAGCAGTAAAAGTGAACTAACACCATTCAGAACAAATCAGCCGATGTGTGATTAAGTATTTATCACAAGTGTGTTTTCCCCACTCACTTGCCTTGTAATGTTGAAAATCAATTTAGGAACTAAAGTCCATTTAAAAAGCTTAAAAGACAACGATAAAGTACATCACGATGACCTGTCAACTGAAATAGTAGCTCTCAAGCCACAAAGGTGTGGGCACCCCTGGACTCGTTGAATGAGGACTTGTTGAATCTGTCTCAAAAACTGTCATTGACTTAAGTCCCTTTGGTAGGTAAAATAAGGTGTTCAACAAGCTGGTAAAAAACACCATGGTGCAGGAAATGACATCTAATTCATTACAAATTGTTTCTAGTGTTCACAGGTTTTCTAGATGTTCAAAACAGACCAAAAGTGTGTCTGTTAAATCTCTAATAACCTCCTGCAGCTAAACCCAAACTAAATATTATAAACCAAATATTTTTGGCTTCTTCTTTTCCACCTCTTTCCTTCCATTGTTCCAAACATTTATTTTACTTTGGAATTGATTCATTATTCTCATCTAAAGCAATTAGTGTGTTAAAAATATACAGGCAAAGGACCCAGACCTTGGGATTGAACCAAGGACCTTCTTGCTGTGAGGCAACAAGTGCTACTCACTTAGCCCACAATGCCAGTTCCTTTCTACATGACTATATCCCTGTAAACAAAGTGAAACATGGTTTGGGAAACACTGTGGAATGCTTAAAAATGTGCCTGCATAAAACAAGCTATTAAGGGCTTTGATTTGGGGCCATGATGGGGCTTGAACCACTGACCTTTTAATTAATCCAGTTTATTAGATGCTACATTAGCACCACACTGTCTACTGCATTAGCTGATAATAGTTCAAGATGATCACAATGCACAAATTCAATTTTAGTGTTCCTTGTGAAATCTATTGAAGGATTTTTTATCAGCATTTTACTTACATAATGTTCTTGGCTGTATGAAGCTCTGCTAATACACACTATTACTATAACACTCCTACATCATCTAAACTTAGCAGACAAAACATGTGGTTTAGTAATTCCAAATGAACCACTAATATAAACTGGTGGAATACCATGCTTGAGCTCAAGAGGAAGCACAACATTAAGTCTGACAATAATACAAAAAAAAAAAAAAAAAAGAAATTCACCAGTGAGTACCTGGCTCACCAGGGCTGACTGCTTTGTGCTCCTTAAATCATTGTGTGGCAGGGTCAGCGATAGTTCTGGGAAGGTCAGACTTGTGCCTCCAGGCTTGTCGCTTTGTATTGATCCGGTCATCATTTGCCAAGCTGGGATTTTTTTTTATGTGGGCAGCATTAGCCTCTATTAGCACCCATGCTTATTACTGGGATGAAGCAGTGAGTGGTTTTGGGAGTCACATTCAACCATTCTTCCCTTCCATATTTTTCCTTCTGTTGTACATGGCAATAAGACACCTGAGCACTATTCATCTTTTCTGTTTATTCGGCTCTTTAAAATATTAAGTTTAATTTGCACTCACTAAATATTATATGTACAATATATAATGTATAGTATGTATATACAATAAATACATGTCCAATTCCAAAAAAGTCTTGCAAAAATGTAAATGAAACCCATGGCAATGATCAGCGATTTTTTTTGTCAATAAAGAATTGATTGTGTTAGCTTATTATAATAATGTGCTAAAGAAATCAGGAACTAGGAAGAAACTGGAGCTCCCTTCTTGCTATAAGGTGACAGCACAACCAACTGACTCACCATGCTGCCCAAGTATTAATCAATTAAAAAAATACACAAAAAGAAGCTGACCTTTTTACACCACTCAAGTTATGTTAATAACATATTCTAAGCGGTCATAAAAATATCTCACCACTGGATCTTCTTATTGATTTCTTACTGGGAAATCTTGTGGGACTGCTGTGTGGTTAGAAAAGCTAGAAGCTTCCACATTGACCTGCTTTATCTACTCTGCATTGCCATCAAAGCATGTGTTGGGACAAAAAAATGTTTTTTACACATAACAGTGTCTGTCAGATAAAGGGTCTGTGGTCATTGGTAAGACCTGATGCGTTAATTCAACATAATCAGACCTACAGCTTTGGTTGCCATGGTAACACTTTTCATCCAGCCCTACCTAAAGGCATCCTTGAACACAAAACACAATAAAACACAGCCAGATCAGTGGGGGAGCATTGCAGCATATGCAAACAAAGTCCAGAAAACATTTAGAATTTCTTTACAGGTGATATTCCTACTTTGGATCTTATCCTTTATTGTAAAATGATGGGATGGTAGGTGTGGACAAGCACATGTGAAAAAGAGATGAATAATTTTAGTGATATTGTACTATAGAGCACCAGAACGAACTGTTAGATAACCAGCTACTGTACACACACACACACACACACAAACGCACACAAGAAAGAAACTACTGAATCAAGTTCACAGTTCAAAATAAAAGAACTAATTGCTTTGGTAGATTGAGTTGTTATTATTGTTATTTGCTCTAAGAACCAATTATACAAGATCATAATTCAGAGCTTCTCCATCACCCTAGCTTGTAGTACATCAGAAAGTCACTAGTTCAACCACCATCACCACCAGGTTGCTGCTGTTGGGTTCTGAAAAAAAGCCCTTATCCCCTAGTTCCTCAGACCGTATTATGCAATGCAAGTGTAAATGTATACATGACAAATAAGGTTATAATCTATCTACCTTAAGTCTCAGAGACATTGAATCTGAGCTGTATTAAATAGCCCTGCTGTCAACTGCAGCAAATTAATGCTAATGCGCTTTAACCCCTGGGATGTGTAGTCCATTTGAAATTACAACAGATCGAAAAATATCGACTCATCACACTTGCAGCCTTTACAGTCATTTACCTGGATGCTCAGAGCTGCTGTGAAAGCCAGTACAAATGATGTAGTAGGGATTGGTTTTGTTCAAATACTTAAATTAGAATTTTGAATCACTTACTCCAGCCACTGTCTTATTCTTCCGATTTATCTGTGTTACTACAGCAGAGTTACCTAAGGAGATAATGTGTGTTGATCTTGCAGTATATTAATGTATCTATTTGTGAATGTGGAAAACTTGCAGAGTGTAATTCAAGTCTGGATTATATTAGAATGAAGAAATGAATCAAGCATTTGGTTAGACATGCTCTAAAAAAATCTTGAGAATCATTTCAGCTGCTCTTATTGGGGGACAGATGTTGGGCGGCACTTTGGCATAGTGGGTAGCACTGTCACCTCACAGCGAGAAGGTCCTGGGTTCGATCACTGGGTGGGTACCTAGACACACATGGGTTTCCTCGGGGTACTCCGGTTTCCTCCCAGAGTACAAAGACATGCTACCAGGTTGATTGGAGATACTGAATTGTCCTGTAGGTACCTGCACCCTTTGAATAGCTGGGATAGGCTCCAGCACCCCTCCCAGACCCCAATTACGATAAGGAGTTAAAGAAAATGAACTGAACACTGCAGATCTTGATCTGTATTATTGATTTAGCAGAATTTTTTATTTTATGCCAGATGCCCTGCCTGATGCAATGAGTTCATATAAGGATACACTTTGTGCATGGAGAGCCACACCCTGTCAACATCATCCCTGAACAAAAAAAAAAAAACAGCCAGCAGGGGTCGTAATTTATGTTATGAGGAAGCCTTTTTTGGCTTCCCACCCTGTACGAACAGGCAATTGTTCATGTAGGTGCCCAGCCCAGCTCTGGTTATTAAAAAATATATATTTTTAAATCAAGTTGTTTAAAAAGTTTTTAGGAGACTTTTAGAGCAAAGTGGGTGTAAAATTGCACTGCATCGAGATATCTTTAACAAACTTTTTTAACACTCAAATCAGTGACGTACTGTTGTTTTTGGGCTATAGCAGTAAATAGCCCCATTTCCCCTTATGCACAGTCAAATAATACATATTTTAATCCTACTTCTTGGTGGATTGTTGGTTTTACTGAGTATTATATTGGGTTTGGGTAACATTGCCTTATGGTATGT
Organism: Microcambeva bendego; assembly: GCA_034509265.1. Taxonomy (NCBI): domain Eukaryota; kingdom Metazoa; phylum Chordata; class Actinopteri; order Siluriformes; family Trichomycteridae; genus Microcambeva; species Microcambeva bendego. The sequence continues at coordinate 18,143,033 of JAYDZG010000010.1, forward strand.
GGCCAACAGGCCTATTCATCCTATGTAGCAAGTCATTACCACATAAATCATTTCTTAGCCTGGGCAAACATGGCAACCCAACAGTCTTTCTAATAATGACATTAAGGGCCAATTATTGAAAGGTCTACTTTAAACAATAATTAATTTGATATGCTGGCAATATGGCAACTACCAAATTTTACACTCAGGCCCACTGGTCAGTTTTGCTGGGTCAATTTACTAGCTGTAAACACTGCACAAGCAGAAAACACCCAGCCTGATTGTTGAGATGGCCACTTGGAGTTTTCCTACTGCCCTGGACTAAAGTGTAAGGGAGATGTTTAGAACATATCTGCTTTGCTTGCATTCTTGGTGAACTGCTGCTAAAATAATAAGTGTGTGGGTTACCTCATGATACCCCTCCTGCCGTGGCATGCTCACATTGTTATCGTTGGCCCGCTGTATGAAGGTCTTGATGACGCAACAAACCTCCACATCCAGTTATCATATCTTCCCATTTGTACTGAACTTTTTGTTTAAGGTAGCAGCCACCAGAATTTATCTAGATGTTTTTATAAAAGCCTGTCTCAGTATGCCGGTATACTCGATTCAAAGAAAATCACCAAGCAGATGTTTTATTATTTGTGTTTAATGACTACTTGGCAGCACTGTCACAATTTGGAGCAGTCTGGGTTCTTTCTTTGGGGATTTTGTATGTTCTCCCAGTGTCTGCATGAGTTTCCTCCCATAGTCCATAAACATGAAGTCAAGTTAATTAGACACACTAAATTCTCCTATAAATACAAAGCCACTAGGATGCATGAACCAGTGCCAGTCCCAAGCTAAGAGAAATAGGGCGGGTTGTGTCAGGAAGGGCATCCAGTGTAAAAACTATGCTAGGAAAAGACAAAGAAAAATGACTAATGACTGCAGCATTCTACTACAAATTCAGCCAAAGCTGCTAACGTTTATTACACATGGGAAGAAAAAGAGGAAGCAAGAGAGTCCTCAACACTATATCTCAGTAACACGATTGTGTACTGTCAATTCTCTCCAGATGTCGATGTGCACCTCATTGCAGTTCAACACAGCAAATTGAGTAGACACGGAAGAAGAGACTGCCTCAGCGGGACTGCTAAACCATTCTCTCCAAAGCACCCATCTTCTGAGACTTATATTAGCTTGTAATCTGATTCTACCAGTTCATTAAACCTGTCTGGCTGCTCGTCTCCAGCTAGGGTTTTTACTTTTCTTTCTATTAAGTGTTACAGTGAGGTGTAAGCCAGAGGGAAAAAAAACATGTGAGAAAAGTGTCTGTGTGGGCAGTATTCATAAAGTTTCCATATGAAAGTCCTTTCTTGTGTGGCTATGTAAGGAGAGAATGGCACAGGTTTTACCACCTTGTGTGTTTATGTGTATAAAACAGCAGGTTACCTAGACAGAAACATACAGACCTCTGGTCAAAATTCAGGTTACATATACAGTACATCACAGTTAAAGCACTGAGGTGGTGCATTAGAAAATATTAGTCGCAGTACAGCTCCAGGGCCCCTTGTTCAGCCCTTGTCTTACTTTACACAAGACATGAAAGACTTCTATAATGAGGGCAGGTCCTTTGTATATGGAATACATGTAGCCAGCTAGGGTGCCATCAAGTAGGTGGATCCACTCTGCCACGCAGTAAACCATAAATTGAGTATTATTAATTGACAGATTTCAAGTGTTGCCGTTTTGTTTGAATATTAACCAGGTAAAGAGAAGTAAACTAGCCAAGTATAATGTATACTATTTAAGGCAAGTAGTGCTCTCGTCAAAGTGTGTACAGTTGCCTTCCTGGTCTACATCTCGGAGGGTATTCTGCAACCTGTAAAACATGGAGTTATAGCTTACTATTTGCAGTATAGCTAATAAAAAAAGTTGTAAAACAGTGGAATAATGAGTAGGTCGAGGATAATGTGGTAGCTCGCATGCCATCTTGGCTGTGACCAAATTAGAAAAGAAAATGACCAAAGACTTGATGTAGACTAGGGTTGGGTGGTATTGACATTTTTCATACCACCATACAGTCTTCAGAATATAACATGGTATATGGTATTAGGAAAGGGTTTAATAATGAACTAATAGGCAGAAAAGCAAACAGATCACCCGCTGCTCGTGTACATGCAAGCTTGAGGAACTATCTAAATGTGATAAATACATTAATATTATTTGACGGTGTAAAAAAAATGACGAGAAGAAAAAGTGCTTGTGTTTCTTGCACACGAAGAACATGAAGGTGCAAGGTGCCCTCGGTTACGGTGCTGTACAGGCTATTTTGTAAAAAGTATCCCAATCCTTGCTGAATTTAAAGTATTTACATTTATTTAGTTCTTTTTGTGTGTGCTGCACTGCTAATGGCATGACATGTATTTTGTAAAAAACATATTACAAGTTGTGATGGTTCGTGTGGAAGTGGAAGTTAAACACTTGTGAGCCATCTGTTTACGCCGTTGCTATGGCGAATAACTCACGTTAGACTAACCTCCAGCAGTGATTAAAAAAAAGAAATTAAAGTTCATATTTTTCTTGCCATTCAGCGTAGCAGCATCGCCTGTAATAACTAAACTTTATATCACCAGTCATTTGCGAATGCTGCAAAGTAACTGTATCCATTATCGTTGCCATAAGAGCATAGCCTGTGCTTTTTGGTTAAATGTAATATACTTTGTATTTGTGTTCTTTTTGCCCTTTTTGAACTTTGTACTTCTGCGTTATCGCCTCATTGAGAACCCCCTCTACCAATCAGTGAGCCCTCCCACTGCTCTCTTATTATGGATGCACAGAATGTCTTAAATGTCCCAGTTTTCAAGGTCGAAATATGGCGCATCACGCCACATGGTTTTTATACCATCAATATATTTAAATACTGCGGTATACCAAAATACCAGCCAACCTTTGTAGACAATGTTTTTTTTTTTTTTCAGCTGCTCCCACTAAGTGTCGCCACAGCAAATCATGATCCACATTCTTGATTTGGCATTGTTTTTAAGCTGGATGTCTGGGCTTGGCTTGCTGCTTGAGCAAGCAGCACAACAATGCACTTATTTGTGCATGCTAGTGGCCAGGTATTTACAGGTTAATGTCAGCTGCAGCTTGCATGCATGATTGTCTATGTCTTAAGGTGTGGAGAGCAGAGAACCCTGCATCAGAAATCAGAAAAATAATAAGGGTTGCATCAGGAATGACATTAGGTGTAAAACCTGTGCCAAATCAGATATGCGGACCTGCATGATTAGCTGTAGCGACCCCTAAAATATGGGAGCAACCGGCTTCTACAGCACAGGACCCTCAGTGTTTCCCCATTTTAACAAGGCAGTAATTGAAATGCCAGCACAGATGTGTTTTTTAACTCCAGGCTATAAAACTGAAGAGTTTACCAACTACATGCCTACATGCCATCAGTGGTGTCTCCATCGTAGTCCGTGTTACTGTAGTGAGGGTCTGCTCACTATACACTGCGAAGTCACATGTGAGCACCAAGTCATAGTAAATTAACAGACTTGCTGTTGACATCGCATATTGTTGCATTTTCTTACAGAAACCATCAATAACAGAATGTTAATGCTAGACGGAATGCCTGCAGTCCGAGTCAAAGCAGAGCCTTTGGAATCTGAGAGAGGGGTGAGTAAATAGGATTTACATATCTTCGATCAGCTTCTACCATATATACCTTACACTCTCGACCCTTCAGCCTCTCAAGGCCTTATGCAAGCAGACTTGAGGTGACGTGTGGGGTGCGTGTGGCCATCCTGTAGCTTTAGGTTAAGAACAGCACACAGAGGAGTAGGGCTTATTCCTACTCCAGCTGTGTCTCTCCTTCATCTGTATCTCTTTGACGTGGTTGTTTTTAGTCTCATCCTGGGTGTAACATCTAGTTATCTCTTTTGCTTTACTACTCACCCACGATCTTGGATGAACAATAATGCTGTTTGATACAACAATTTTTTTTAAAATATTCAGCTAGTGGCAGTGACCATGGGTGGACTAATCAGAGTATCTTTAAAATATCAAAAATCCTTGTTTTTCCATACAAGATGCCATGACGGTTCTTTAACACCAAATTTGTCAAATCTTTGGTAATCAAGGTCTTTTTTGGACCTTGCTTTGTTCAAGGAGGATATTCAAGACCAGATTGTGTCTACAAAGTCGGAAGCTTTTGTTCATGGGCTTTTGCTTTTGTTCATGGGCTGCACGATTAGAATGTTCTGGGTTTGATTCCCAGCTAGATTCCCACAGAACAATCAAACAGTCACATTAATTGAAAATAAATTGCTCTAGGTACATGGGTGTGTTTGCCCTGTGATGGTCTCGACGTTCCATACTTTTCTCCTAATGAATTGGAACCTCCGAAACACAGAGTAGGAAGACCTGACAGTAAAACATTTAAAACTTTGTACATAGACGTATTAATACCTTTGAACAATTATTAATATTTGGAGTCACGGGGTCCAACTTTAACTGATAAATAATCTCTTTTGCTGTATGCTTCCAACAGGATGTTGGATGTTTTTCAAAACGGGCAAAAAGTGCTCTTATAAGTAACAGCTGTAATTATAACAGTAATCATAATCATACACTGTATGTGCAGTCATGGGAAAGAGAGACCACTTCAAAATTTCAGTTGTTTTGTTTTACAATAGATTTGCACATGTTTGACCAAAAGTTCATATTTTATTAACTACAATAAGAATTGAAACAGAATAAAACACTACTGCTACTTTTGATCAAACTCAACTATTTATTGCAAAACTAGAGAAAACTATCATTTTGAAATGGTCTCTTTTACATGACTATAAATGTACACTAGCAAGTCCAGCAGTACAAAGACACACCAGAAAGAAAAAAACCATCCATACCTGATAGAGGGATGATGCGTGCTTCAAAACACTTTAAGCAGGATCATAAAAAGCTTTAGTGACTGATCCATGAGCATTAAACAAAATCACTTTAAATGCAGTTTTGTTTTTTTTATTATTGTAATGTGCCATCTGATAAGCATCTGATAGTCTTTGTCTCCCTGACAGATTAGCAGCTCCTTACTTTGGCAATTAGAGTAAAAAGTATGCTGGCGATGCAGAAGTAATCTGGGTCGGGTTCAGCTAAGATCACAGTCGAAGTGGTTAGTAAAAGCCTTCGGGTCAGCAGTCAAAAACAAGCCACACATCAGCCACTTCACTTAAAGGTGAAATGCAATTAGATGCAGGGCGAACATGTAAGAGCGAGGAGGAACGAACGTGTGGGCCGAATGAGGTTTAGAAATGTGCCGCTTTTTGCTGAGATGACATTCAAACCAGAAAATGTGACATGCATGTTGTTTTGGCTTCCCCACAGACCCTTTCATTTAGGGCCTTGTTAGTTCTGGTTGATTTTGAAAGTAGGTTATTTTAGTTTCTGTTTGAAAGCAGGTTGCCTACATAATCACTTTAACCACCTTATTTACCCACATGCTTTTAGAGATGCTTTCATGCTGGTTTCATAGCTCTGTCGGTGTAGGAATCACAACCTGTCCTCTACTCATGCTGCCATTATGTCTGTAAAATGAACAGGAGACACATCATGTCTTAACAGTCTACTCTATTGCTGTATTACATTTTTCTATGTGGATGTCCACTCACAGTAAAATTTGAATCTCCAGGTGGGGTCCAGATACTTTCGGTGTGTAGTTTGCATGTTCTCCTTGTGTCTGTGTGGGATAAAACAGGAGCCCCGAGAGGAAACCCACAGTCCACACACATGCAGCCAGTATAATTAGAGATGCCGAATTGTCCTATAGGTACCCAACCACTAAATGCACAAACCAGTGCATTGTAGTGCTGGTCCCAAGCCTGAATGAATAAGGAGGGTTGCGTCAGGAAGGAAATCTATGCCAAATCAAAAATGTGGATCACAATGCACACTCATAACAGGAGTAGACGAAAGAACGTTGTCTAATGTTATCTTATTGTCTAAGTGATCATAAAATATATAAAATAATATTTATCTGGATTTAAAATTTAGCAGATGCCTGTATCCAAAGCGGCAGTGCAGTGACGGTAAATAATCTAAGCAATTAAAGGGTTAGGGGCCATGCTTAAGGGTTCAACAGCAGCCTTTATGGTCTTTGCAAAAGGCTTTTTTATTTGACTGTCCCCATGTGTTCAAAGCAAAGTATATAATTCCTTTAATATCTCTAATGAGCCAAACATTACAAACATATTATAAAAAAGCTCTGACTTAACAAGACATGGAAAAGATGTGTGAATATGTCTTGTGGTATCTTTTACCAGGACATCACAAGCAGATCTTTCTTCTGTACACTCTGGCCATTTATCTGACCTGTCACACATCTTCCATTGCTCAGCTGTCAAGTTCTGTTGCCTGTGTGCCCATTGCAGATGCTTTGAACAGTGTACAGGAGTCAGCACATGCAAATTGACTGTCCTGCAACAATGCAGCACCATGCTCAGGATGGCTTAATGCACTGTGAAAAATGTACCACATCAGGATTACAGTTATGTGCCTGTTTGAGCCCAGCAGCCCTGTGAGAACTTTCCTAGAACTGCGGTATATCACCACCACACAAAAAAAGTATCTTAAATTCCTGAAAAAAGGATGAAAAACTACAGCACCTATTTTTACCATCTGATAAACCAGAGATGAATTTGGGCTTGGAGAACTTGGGGTGTTTAAAAACGAGCCAATAATAAAAAAAAATAAATAAATAAAATGGAGTCATATAGCCTTAGTTTTACTGGATTTAAAACAATATCCCAAGAATTATAAAAATAGAGTTTATAGCATTGAAGCCCCTGTTAAGTCCTATTAATGTCCATTAATAGTTCATAAAAAGTCAAAGCTCATATCTAGCATGTATAAAGATGCACACTGACTACACAATGAAAGATTGTGACAAATTGAAGTTGATGTCTACTATTGCCTCATTCATTAGTGAGGTTGGTCTTTGTTCCAAAAATAGTGCAAGCTTTTCTCTCTGTCCATTTAACTGAAAATTGTAATGCTGACCTTGAGGTCATGGGGTCGGTCCTTTAACCCCTAACTAAAGTGACGCATGTCGTTTTCTATTTTCATTATGTTGTGTGCAATTGCGTCACAAATAAGTCATATAATGAGGTCAAAGCAGTCAGTCAGGGTTATTAACATTATGCGTACCGCACAACAAAAGGAATTAGTTCAATTTTCAGCAAATAAAACACTGAAAAACACTTGAACACAGTGAAGAGGGTATGAAGAGTGGTGGCATGGTGTAAATGCTGGTGTAGCAGTAAAGTGAAGAGCTACATTTTAACACGCGCATGTTTACTCTTGGGTTAGCTGGTAATTTAGTGGTTAGGCGTTATGACTAAAAGCATTAAGTGAAAATGAAGTCAAAATGCCGAGTTAATTAAAACAGGAGTTTACTGGGCATATTACACAAGGTTTTATATAAGTTGGTTCACGTGTGAGCAACAATTAAGACAAGACAATGTAAAATAAATGCATAAAAGAAAGAAGCTGTAAAACCATATAATAATCGAGTTGTATCATCTTTAAGAACCCAGGGGTTGGACATGTTAAATGGTGCTATTCAGTAAATAGATGCATGAAGCATGTTTTGTCATAACTACGGTTCAAACGTGTAACTGTGGTCCTAAGAATCTCCACTCAGCAGTTAGAGCTGCTCTGTTCACACAGTTTTTCATATTGCACTTCTTTTGAAATCTGATGGGTGGGACAGGCCTTTGTGATTTGTAAACAAGGCTGGGTACTTCCTTTCTTGTATGGTGTCACGAACCCTGACTTGAGAACATGTACACATCAAGATCATGAGGAGAGAGGCTGCAAGTTTGGTTTTGTTTCAAACTGGGATTATGTGCATGTGGAAGAAGGGTGGAACGTTTGGGGGTGGGGATCGGGGGTTTGGACACCCTGGCTCAGTCATCAGTACATAGCTCCTCTGAGGCACATGACAGTACCAAATAAGGTCAGGAAATTGGGCCCATATGATGTTTTTGCCGAGAGAGGATTTTAGGGAAGATGTGAGTGAAGCAGGGATGAGCAGCAGGGAATGTGAGGTAAATGAAATACAAACAGCTACTGCAAATAACGCTCACCCCTCCCTATGATGTCATGTTAGAGCACCATACTAGTGTCACTGTGTTAGCTTATCTGGGGCAAAGTTATTTTTTGAGCCTGGGATTGCAAGGGTTAGTTGGGGTTGTATTAATATGCAGTATTAAATTATACAAATGTTTATAAGGAAAAAAGAGTTGTACATTTAATATTGCATCATTAAATAGTTCAAATGAATAGAAATCCTGCATGTTTCATTTGTTTATTTAATTATAGTGAATGTTTTACTGTGTAGTGACAAAGTGTAGTTTGAGTTAAAGTGTAGACCGAGCACAAAGTCCACACTGATCTCTATTTACTTCATGAAATATTCCAATTCTACTGGGCGCACTTGGGGAAAAAATAGATTGTTGTTTATTCCTTCACCCCTGAGCTCTGGAGTGCAAACAATCTAATGCAAGGCCAGACTGATGCAAATGTGCTCTTGCGTTATATTTTTAAAGAAGGTATCAGTAATTCTGAATGAGAATTATTGTTAAATGTTAAAAATATAAAATAGTTTATTGAGGTTCATCAATATCATTAAACACTTGGTTCTTCGATTGTTGTATTTTATACAAAATATGAAATGAAAATAAAATGGTAATTACTGTTATTGTAATAAATAAATAATATTTGTAATAATAATTTGACTATCAGTAGTTTATCAGTATATCACATGTTATTGAAAGCAAACTTGCAGAAGGTTCATAACATTTATTAAAGCTATAAATGAACATCGGTAATAAAGGAGCAATAAATAAAGATACGGCATAATAAGTTATGGTTTATGGTGAGTAAAAGAAAGCTTTCCAGGGTGGGTAGTTACAGGAAAGTAAGCAACATTGTGGGGGGTTGCATCATACCCTCCTACCAACACCTGCAAAAAACTAATTTTGCCATTACATGATAAACATTTACATAAATCATGAAAAGCTGGAAGTGACACATTTGCCCGTAAAACTTGTTCATTCCAGTGTATCTTTAGCTGTGATGTTACTAGCTTATGACTAAAAAAAATCTCTGTTCTGTTTGAATTTATGTTAATAATGCCATTTTTAATATTTATCTTCCACAGTCCACCAAAGTGCACAGTTACCCTGATATGGATGCAGTACCCCTTCTCCTCAGCAAAGTAAAATCTGAACCACGGGAGGACATTCTCTATTCTGAACAATTCCACACCCAGACCGAGCCTGTGGACCTATCAATCAACAAGACTCGTCCATCTCGACCACCCTCCACTTCTTCACCAATCACATCGGCCTTCTCACCATCGCCCTCGTCATCATCATCCTCGCCTTCGGTCATTGCTACAGTTTCTTCAGGACCTTTGGTGGGTTCTCCCCCTGGGGTCCGATGTCAGCCTTATTTGCACATTGTTCACCCAGTGCCGCCTTCGAGTCCTAGCAAACTGCCCACCCAGGTGCACCGGATCCCTGTGGTGGTGCAATCACTGCCACTAATGTACACTACAGCAGTGCGCTCCCCCTCCAGCCATCTCAACTCTACCATCATGGTTCCCCTGCTAGATGAAGCCAGAAGCCAGAGAAAAGGTGAGAGAGCGATGAACAAAGATAATTAAAGATTCTGAGGTCTGAGGCCACAGCTAGTCAGTAATTATGTGTTTTTATTTATTTATGTTTTATATTAGCTCTTTAACCAGGGAGCATTACTACAGTAAAGCAAGTGTATATGGGTAATGGATAGAAAGAGGAATGTTACTGAATGAACCAATAAATAAATTAGTTTTATTTATATAAACATTAAAAACTGGAAAACATTAAATCTATTAATTGTGTGAAAATAAAAAGGGTAACAATTGTTTAGAGGACATCAATTATATTAATGACATTTCAATTTGAATGTATGGATGGTGTACAAATAGATGCTTGAACAGAGAGTCTTAACTGGAGGGATTAAGTAGATGGGAGAGTGGCTGGATGGATGGTTGGATAGACGCGGATGGATGATAATAGGCCGTTTACTGTAATAGGTGGATGGATGGACAAACAGATAGATTATGCATGGCATGATCAGATTACTTAGGGGTTGAGCAGATGAGAGAGTGGATGGAGGGTATTAAAGAGATAACAAAAGGTACATTTGGACAGTGGATGGATGAATGGATGGTATGTTCAGTTCATTTTCTTTAACTCCTTATCCAAATTAGGGTCGGGGAGGGGAGCTGGGGCCTATCCCAGCTCTTCAACGGGCGCAAAACACAAGGCAACACCCTGGATGGGGCGCCAGTCCATCGCAGGTAACTAGAAGACAATTCAGTGTCTCCTTTAAACCTGATAGCATGTCTTTGGACTGTGGGAGGAAACCGGAGTACCTGGAGGAA
>JAYDZG010000010.1:18156234-18167049 GCA_034509265.1 Microcambeva bendego
AACAGGATCGGGTGATTAAGATCACACACTGCAAGCTAGACCAGGAAAAATCAGTGTTCATTTTTTTGCCAGCATAACATTTGATGTTTTGTTTGATTATTTAGTAAATTGGTTATCAGTAAAAACTGATACAACCGAATATGTCCAAAGTGGACTGAACCTTTTGTCATGAAAAATGGTCACTTACACAAACCAAATGTAGGTACTCTAAGGTACAAAGCAAGAACCCTAAAAAAAGACTTGAAAGTACAAGGTTCAGACCAAAAGCATTTTGCCTAGTAAAAAACATTTTCCAAGCTGAATATAAACTCTTGTATAGTTGAAAAGACACCAGCACTGCCTTATTGTTGGGAGGGCTACAGTTTTCACCCTGATGGGCACTGCAGATGAAAAATAATTTCTGACAGGGGGAGAGTTCACAGAGTACACTATTGGAGTAACATTACATTATATATTGGTATACGGTTTTACTTGAGTCGAGTTTTTGCCAGGCTGAGCTCAACATGGGTGGAAGAGTGTGTGTTAAAGGGGTAGACTGACAGTGTGCAGAGGCGACGCTCTGCCCAGAGACTGATAGAGAGACAGCACCAGCAATGACCTCAGAAGAGCTCAACAACCCACGAATAATGGAAACAAAGGATAAACACAGTCTAGTTGACGTGTGTAGTATTAGCATGAGTAATCAAAGAAGATGCCACACATTCACTGAAAAAAACAATTAGTAATCATAGGGGGGTTCTACATGACAACATGCACTCTGGGTTTCAAAAATTGAAGTATGTGCTTGGAAACAAACTACACAATGCAACATAAAACATACAAGGGTTCAAGAAATTTCTACATTCTGTTATAAATTTCAAACAACAAATGGCCTCACTTTTTACAGCCATCGTCCTCTGCGTTGCATTCCTTCCCCAACGTCGTACCTTTTTAATGTCATCCGCAAACAACAGTTTTGGTTGAGCATGCCAATTTAAGATGTTTTCCAGTTTTAGTGTAGCCAATTGGCCTCACACTGTCAGGGACCTTGATTGTTACAGAGTAGGGTATATTTACCTGACATACAGTCCCTTTTGACATGTTGGCAGTTCACCGATACCTTCTTATTCTTCCATACCTTGGTTTTGGGAGGCCAGTCTTGAATGTGGAGAGTCGCTGATGTCCGCATTCCTCTCCTTCAGTACAGGAACCTGAGGGTACTGCCTAGGGACCTTACACGGTATTCAATGACCCCACCTGCTTGTTTTGGAAGATTAGTGGCCAATTTTGTCTGCTGTGGTCACTGCCAATTGTGCCTGCTGCGGTGTGTCCTGGCAACCAGTAGCACAGCTGACGTTCAAACTGTGAGCATTCAGAATCTCTGCTCTGATGTGTTAGTGAAATGTCAACATTGTGACCTAGATGATAGGTGGTATTAAAGTCCCTTATGGTGCACCAACAAGTACATTTTTTAAACCAAGTACTTCCTTCGGCTGTAACTTATTGTACGACTTGTTTATCTAACCCCGATTTTTTTGTTTTCACTATGGCAGCACAATCAGACCTGAATGGCTTGTCACCAAGGCAAATCAGAAGTGACAGCGATGATGATGACCTGCCAAATGTAACCTTGGATAGTGTTAACGAAACAGGATCCACCGCACTGTCTATAGCAAGAGCAGTACAGAAGTGAGTACAGTTTCTACACACACACACACTCTCTCTCTCTCTCTCTCTCTCTCTCTCTCTCTCACCTCTGACTAATGTATAGTGTGTTAAAGTACACATACATACACACCAAAGTGGACATAAGTAGGAGTTTACACATATTGTAGTGTACTATCCAATATGTTTGACAATGACGCATCCTTTATTATTGTGTCTTTACTGCAGTTTTGCAAACAATATATAAAATGTGGAGTAGCAAATAAGTCAAGCTAAAGTGGATTAATAAAATATTCAGACCCTTGACTGTGATTTTGAATGGATGTAATTATCGGACCTTTCTATCAATCTACATTTCATCACCTATAGTGAACTAAAAACATTTTTTTCAAAATATAAATTAAAATATTAGGAAACAATTTAATCAGATGCTTTATTAATATAGACATTACTGTTGCTAGCCTTTCACCTAACTCCTACCAGTCTTCCTGTCCCTGCCCCTAAGAAGCATCACATAAGGTGATGTGCAGTACCGGTTTGGATCAGACATTGTGATTGTTGTTCAGCCCCAAGTGTTATTTATCATAATCATTAGACCAGAGAATATATTGCCTTTGAGTCCTTTAAATGCCATGAGGGGTGGCATGATTCAGCTCGAGCACTATAGAGACGCTTATTAATCCAACCTGATTTTTTTATATATTTTTTTCAGTAGTTTTGGAACTATCAAATATTCAATGTTGGCTTTATTTACCTCACCACTATTCTTGCCCAGACGCCTCTTGCGATCTCCATTTTTAAATTAAAGGAAGACCATTATGCTGGAAACACTTAAAAGACTTACAAGATATTTGTTTATCCCCTTAATATGATCAATGCCTTTCTTACAATTTGATCACGAAGGCTTGTTTTTGCTCTACCACTGACCGCAAATGGTCTGAGTAATTTTGCATACAAGAGCTTTTAGTGAGAAAAATAAAATGACTTTACACCACAGTACACGGTTTCACCTTGTATCAGTTCATCTTAGATGAGCCTCAGCTAAGAGAAGTCACTGGTGTTCTTGGATGATTTTTTTACCACACAATCCATAGATGGACTGAAGGATTCTGGGCATACAGTACTGTTGTGTTTTTACAATGTGATACTTTTTCTCAGTATGAAATGTACTTGCACAACTGTGGGATCAGGGCACTACATTGTTGGAAGCAAACAATTTAGCATCCGGACATTATTGTTTCTATACCAACTTTTACCCATCAACCTTTGAAAAGTTCAGAAACCTTTAAAAACTATTTACAAAATATTTACATAGCCAAACATTTCTAAATACAATAAGGTAAAAGCATTAAATCTTTCTTCTTTATACATTTGTTTATGTTAACAACCAGGTTTTCTATTTGCAATTGACAGCATGGCAACACTGACTTAGTTTTGATGGCTCAGATGTGCAAAAGTATCTTTCAGTACCCCCTTTCCCTGCCAAACCTCTCCGAGAGAGGTGGTCTCATCTCCTCTGGTAAACTCTGACAATTCCCTGGCCGTGCTCCTCTTGTTATTTAGGCGAAGTGCTTGGAAAGTATTCCTGGATTCTGCACTGTGTCACAGCCACAGGGACAGCGCAGAGTAAATGTTTCCCTTTGCTGCGAGTGTGTTGCAGACGAAGGACTTCGTCCTGGCTGCAGTTCCAGAGCTAAGGTTTACAGAGGTGCTCTTCGTCTGTTTACAGAAGTTAGGGTGGAGAAGGAGTCTGAGAGGGAGAAAAAGTGCAGCTGTGTTCAATCTAGTTTGTGAAATGTGATTACATTATGCCCAGTTTACAAGAACACCACTGATGTCATTGCATACCTGTTAAGATCGAGAATCAACTCGTTAAGATTATACCTATTAAAGTGTGCCATAATGCAGATAATTCTGTTATTTAAGGAAAGACTCCAACAACCTTCATCTTGCTTATACTTGAAACATTTGATAAAACAATATTTACTTAGATCCATGTATTTTATATATATATATGGTACATTCACTCGGACAATCAGCCTTGGGTGGTAAGACCCCATCAGGGCCAAAACTTGCATTTCATGCTGAGCTATTTGTTGTGTCATGTAGCTCAAAGTTTCCAGTCTGCCATTAATACAAACTACTGTTCTATACATAAGGGCTTCTTCTAGAACCAACTGCTCCCACTACTGCTTTTCATTCCTGCTTAAATCCAATGAGTTTTACTCACGCTTGTCAAAATCGTACATTCGAATGTGAGCTGGGATAATTTTTCTACAGTATGTTTTTGATATAAAAAATAAATGGATATTTGCCAGCCGCAGAACCATTGACATTTCAGGAGTGGACCTTTTCCAATTAGTCCCACTATCTTCTCTGGGGTCAGATGTGTAGGCTGCGATTTGAATGCGAATGTAAATGAATGCAATGAAAATAACCCTCGGGCAAACAGAGCTGTCAGTGGCCTCTCGAAATGAACTGTAAATAGCCTTTGGGTCATCTGCTGCACTGTTCTTTAAAAGAATACTGTTGCAGTTTGACCTCTTCTTTATCCACAATCAGTGTACATGCTATATTAAACAAGAACAAAGAAAGAAATATCTTACTAAGGACTTAGCATCTACATTTTCGGCTGATTTAATTTAAACAATTTATTAAGATTACAACATTGTTTTACACAATGTAGTTCCATTCATAACAGGACAAGTAGTAATCGGTTACACATCATTCATCAGTTTCATGAGATTTATAAGTTTTAATGTTATTTGGTCTTAATTCTAAATGTTAATGTTTAATAATACATCAAACTTACACCTAACAAATAAGACCATTTTAGGTATCTGAAATCTCTCTCCTAACTCTCACACTTTATAATATTTAGGTCATCGCAAGGGCAGTCAGTGAGGGACATAGGAAAAAGCAATGATGGTGCTGTTAGATAATTCTCCTGATCAGCACTGTAGGGAAAAACTCCCACTGCTCTGAGCACTGCATGATTCCTTCTTCCACCCCCTAACTGTGTATAAACTGTTTCATAAATGTCTGCAAATCCCCACCTCTGTATATTCATGAATACTGGGGTAGAGGGGCTATGCTATTTTTAGCATTAAGCTCATCCTGTCTACTGAGTATTTGGGGTCATTCGGCCAAACAGGTGGGGAGGTTTTTGTGATTCAACACCTCTATCACAATTCCAATATGCCTTACCTTCCAACCACTTGCTCTGGCTTCGTGGCCTCTATGGCTTTTGCGTTCCAATTCAAAAAGGCTTTAGTGGTGACAGTGGAAAAGATTATGTTTCCATATCCTGAGACCCAGACTACATTGGAGGAATATGATAGGATCAAACACTGGTGAGGTGTGGCACCAAGATTACAGTCTTACATTCTATTAGGCACCACAGTTCAACATTTTTGAAATCCTGACAGAGCCAAACTTCATTTTCATGGACTATTGTTTTCAGTTGAAATATTTTCATATTAGCATATTTATATTCTCATTTAATTTTCTTAGACAGCAGTTATTATTGTTTTATATAATCTCAATTTATCTGTAGAACTACATAAAGTATGTTTGATACAGATGCTCTAAGGTCTTGCCATTGGCACGTTCAAACCTTTTCCAAATGTTCCATTTTCTAGCTTTTCATATAAACCACACTCCACCTGCCACCAATTTATATTCTTAAATTAGACTTGATTAAGTCCAAGCATTTGGAGGTTGAGCCACACTCACATGAACACTTGCCATTCATCAAAAATGCACGGCTGCCATTAATTTAAGTGTAAAGTGTCTGTTGGCAGACATCTTATCCATCTGAAAGGGAGATTTCATCTATGCAATATCAGACAATAAATCACATTGCAGATTAAACTCTAAAACAATATTTCCTTTTATTTTTAGGAAGGGGTTTGCACATGTAACAAACCTTTGCATTTTGGTGCCCAAAGGCAGTGTTCAATGGTGAACGTTTTGCTTTATTTATACATTGAACCGAAAAATAGGGCTGAGTTTTGTTAGTTTAGCTCTTAAGAATGATATTAACTTGTGTACTGATGAAACTTGTTTAATGACTACTTTGTCATCATGTATGCACCAAAACTGTAAAACATGACGTTAACTCCTAATAAACAATCAAAGACAAAATTCTGAAAACACAGATTGGTCACAACCTATCAAATATATTTCTAATTGTTTTGATAGTAAAACTCAGTTGAGAATAAGAAAGAGACCATGCAGACCTGTCTGATGCGGATTACAGCACCCTTCCTACAAATGTTGGCGGTCAGCCAGAGAGTCATTAACGCCATCGTCCATCTGTGCTTTGTAGATCAGGGAAAGGTGTCGGAGTCTGTCTGCTTAACATTATATAAGTGACTCGTATGGTGTCCCCTTGAGCAAAAGGCAGACTGTAAACATCCTGCAAGAGTTCGCCAGTAAAAATCTTTCCACTGTAAATTCTCACTGTCACTCCTCGACTTCCCTTAGTGCACAACACTCCTTCACAGGAGCTTCACAGGAGTTCATACTTCATTCTGTTACTGATTCCTTCCTGTTCTACCACGATTGAAATTACACAGATTATCTTTTAAAACAAACATTGCTATCCAGCTACCTCCTTTATAGCAGTCCTGGATTTACACTGTAGTAGGTACTCCTTTTCCCACCCAATTCTTAATCTTGGTCATCTTTATATCTAGTTTTATATTTCACATTGTCTCGATAGTGAAACAAGATTTTAAACTTCTTACCAAGGTAGATTTTACAACCTTATATCTAGTAAAATGCACCCCTGCAACACATTTTAACCTTCCCAACTCATTTAAACACCCCCCATAATTGTTTTATTTTTATCTTGTTGTTTCTTCGGTCTCTCTCCTTGCTCTCTGGGCTGGGTAGAGGGGAGCTGGAGTTCAGCTTCATTTCTGACACATTGGCTCATTTCCGCTAGGCCTCAGCCTGGACACATTCCAACACCAACAGGTGACCCCTAGAGCCGGGTAGAAACAGGAAGTGCACTGCGTGTGTGGAGACAGCATATGAGAAGCAATGTCTACACCGCTATCCCCGCACCCAACCCTTTCCATCTCTTCTGGCCAGGGCATGCCAATCTTCATGAATGGGCTGAACATGAGGCGGGATGAACAGCTATGTGTGTGTGTTTTGTTTTTACCGTCCCCCTCTGTGCAGCTTTAATGCACAGCTTTTATTCCCCTTTTAATCCAACATGACATGGCTCCGATCTATGATCCTTTTGTGCTAGGCGTTCTGGCTGATATACTACGCAACCCACGCAAGCCCTCAGCTACCATCTCTTATTGCCTGTTGAAAACACCCTGGCACTCTTCTATACCATCAGTATTCCATTACCCTTGAGCCATTACAAACACACACATCAACACTAAAACACAGCTTTTTTTGTTCTTTAGAGATGTCAGGCCATAAATTATTGATTTGGCATGAACAGTTAGACTAAAGCAGCGTTCATGTTAAAAAGCACAGAAAAAACTATCGAAAAAAACTACTACTATCTAAACTCAGAACTTGGTGGTCGGTGGAGAAATGATGAGGCTCGACAGTGTGTGAAAGCTTTAGTTAAAATGTGCCAGTGATAGAGCGCCACCCAGTGGTTCGCCTTGAAAATGCTTTTTTTTTTTTTTGGCTATCCAATGCTAATTTACCGGTTGCTAATCAGACTAGTTTGATTTGATATTTAAAACTGAAATAAAACGCAATTTTAGAACGTTCTAAAATATCAATTTAACACATAAAACCTCTAAATCATGAGATATTTCATAATTTTCCCCCTGCTTCCTACTTTTGAAACACAAGTTGGTAATGATCTTTACATTTTCAGTATTTAACAGATGCCTTTATCCAAAGCGACTTACATTAGTTACAGTGTGAGTATTTGAGGGTTAAGGGCCTTGCTCAAGGGCCCAACAGCCCCAACCTGGCAGTGATGAGGCTTGAAACGGCATCATAAAGATCACTAGTCCTTTCCCTTAATCAAGACTGCGGCCAGTCATAGCCTAGTGGTTAACATAAATGATGCTTTATTAAAACTCCTATTTGGGACATAGAGTGTTTCGACTGCATGTGTTATTTAAGAGCTGCCATAATTATGTAAGGTTAGCTTATAATATTCAAGCTCTGAAGTTTCCCTTGTTTTCCCTCAAGTGAATTTGTAAAAATCAATATATCTCAGAATCTCTTGGTTTGAATCTATTTTGTCACAGATCTGACCCTGCTAACTTATTCAGTGACTTTTCACTTTTACATCCCTATTTAGATCATGACTCAGGATTAGGTTAACAACTGATTACTAAGTCATATGTGTTTTCAATAAAAAAAAAAAAAAAGGAAACACATTGTTCTTAGCAGATTAACATTTTTTTTTTAAGAAAAACGTGTTAATTTTAAGGCAAATGTATGATGGGGCTGTGCAGACTAGTAAAACAAAAACTATGGGTTAACCAGAGAAAAGGCACAAAACCTACTCCATATGGTGTAAACAAGTGGGCTGCAGTTTCTGGTGAAATGTTCTCGAACATTCTGTAGTCCACAGAATGGACGTTAAGGGTACATTGCAACATGAACAGAAATATAAAATCAGTGGAAATATAATTGAATATCACACTGTATCTTGGTTGTCTTAAGGCCGGTTCACAGTTTTGAATGTAAACCCTAACCTTGTGCTATTTTAATTTTATTTTCTATTTAACTGCTACATTTTCAATTAACCTTCAGCTAATAGACTATCCAGAAAACTTATTTTTTTAAATAAAATGTCCTAGTTGATTTCTGTTCATGTCCAGGGTTAGCAAACCAACCTTAAACCTTTGTGCTACCTCCACCATGCTTTATTTCTGAGCTGCAGGTTTGGGTATATCATTTGTAAAATATGAACACTTAATTTCACTTGTTTCTTGCTTGTGTTATTTCTAAATTAAAAAAAAGAAATGAATGCATCATGAGGTGTTGACTGCCATGTAAAAGATTCGGGCAGGAATAAACCGAACAATTCAGGGTTCCCATGGCAACTACAGTACAATAATACAGCTAATATTTACTCACCCAATTGTTCCCAATAATTAATAAGACTAATGTTAGCAAGAGAGAATACAGCAAGATAGTCCAGCATCACTGGGTCAGTGCTCTTTGCAGGTCACTATGTATCCCAACACCAAGTGTGTTAAACCATTGGCAGCTATGCTAGATTAAGCATATTGACTAGGAAACCACTGTAACAGTATGTTTACAACAATGTGTGTAATGTTTAAAAACGTGTAACATAATGGAGAACTAAGAACTTTTTCAGCCTTAAATTCATTTCTGTACCAACCTTAACCATGCATTTTCATCCCACAGTTCCATGTCACCATTCAGTATCGAGAACTTTCGACGTCCACGGCGGTCCGAGTCTCCAGACTCCAAGAAGAGGCGCATCCACAGGTGTGATTTTGAAGGCTGCAATAAGGTTTACACCAAGAGCTCCCACCTGAAAGCACATCGGAGGACACACACAGGTCAGAAGAAAATGCATGTGATAATTTGTGATAATTCATTTGGACCTATCATTGACTATCAACATGTGGCCCTAACCACATGAATTAGGCGTTAGTGATTTATTTGTGCAATTTTAATTATGTCTGATTTAGGAATTATCAATTAAATAACATGAGCAGGTAAAGGTGGGTAATACTAACTGCAGCATATTTGCTGGAAATGTGTACAATGTGGCGAGGAAAAGAACGAAGAGGGTAAACAGGGCAATTAGGTAAAGTCCAAAGTGCTTAGAGTTTATTCAGACCAATACATGATCCAATAAGGTAAAACGTATTTACAAAACTGTACAAATGTAATACTTGGCTAAAAATACCTTAATCAAACAACTCCTATTTACCCAGGCGTTGTTACACTTCTCCAATCACATCCTCTTCTCTAATGAACTAACCCGGGCTGTTGTTCGTACTCCCGTTTATAAGCCTATGAGCGCGGCAAACGCAAATGGAGCGCTCCATTTCGCCCAAATAGGTACATACCCCCATCATTGAGTGCATAGGTGCACATCCAATTACGGTTTCAGCTCTCAATCATAGACATATAACAATATTCACTACATGTAGTGCTCAGTTCGATCGTCGTAATATTAAGACTTTCTTTGGTTGTGTCTATGCGTATCCCGAATCCCGGTAAACCCCCCTCCTTCGCTGAGAGAGTGAGCTTTCCTGCTCCTTCAAAGAATGAAGCTCTACTTCTGCTCATTACGTATGTATAGGGGCGTGTAGAGAGTCATGGCCGATAAGGTAAATGTATCATCAGTAGAGATGGTAAACCGAACCTCTCTGAAGCAACGAGGCTTTCATCCACACTGTATTGAAAAAAGGTTTATTACTCGAAGCTTCATGACACATTAGCGGCACCTGGTGGCCAAAACCTCAAAGTGCTTTGTGAATCTCAAGGGATCCTTTTTTGGCATTTGTGTTGAAAATAAAAGATGACGAAACTTAATTGTGGACATCCATGCATGGTTTGACAGAATACTTTGATTGCTTAATAATGCAATGTAATCTTTTTATTAGTAAACTAATGTACTACTAAACATTCTTATTAATGGTATAATAAACGAAGAAATTTAAACTATTTATCTTTTTACTTGATTTTCATGGTAAGACTAAAAAGTATATGAATCAGTCGTTCATAAACAAGAGATTTCATTGCCATTGTGAAAATATTTGTATACGATATCAATTATTTGAGACATTTGATCATTGTATTGCCAATCAAGTCTATCTTCTGAAGCAACACCTCATGAGACACCAAGGACTGACATAACGTTTGCTATATAAATGTATTGAAATATGCACTCTCTCATCTTGAATGAACCTCAAAGGCTATGTTATGTTACACGTACAAATATGTTTGCTGTTTAGACATATTTGGGTATACATATAGATAGCTTTAAATACAAATTGTCTAACTCTTTCATGCAGGTGAGAAGCCGTACAAGTGCACCTGGGATGGCTGCACATGGAAGTTTGCCCGCTCGGATGAGTTGACGCGACATTATCGGAAACACACAGGTGTGAAGCCCTTCAAATGTACGGACTGCGATCGCAGCTTCTCACGCTCGGATCACCTGGCCCTTCATCGGCGCAGACACATGCT
>JAYDZG010000010.1:18175208-18191031 GCA_034509265.1 Microcambeva bendego
ACATGCACATTTTAAAATATTTTTCAAAGTATGTTTTTCAGCCCCAGATGATCCCAACAGAGCCTGTAGTGTTCAGAAGTGCATTTGGACAAATGGACACACGTGTTAATAACAGGATGGATGTCATATCAAGCAATGATCAGCTCATGGAACCAGAAAGGAAAGTATTCTTATGTCCACCAGAACATCCTAAAATGTTCCTGACCTCCCCTGGCTGTTGTTCCTGCTCAGATTAATGAATCCAGTTCCCCATTATAAACACTGCGCATTAACAACACAAACACACGTCTTATGGATCGTTAAGGCTATTTATCAACGCGTGTCTGTTCTCCAGTCGTGTACCCGGCTGTATTTGGACATGTACCATACGTTAGATTACCGTACCAGCGTGTGCTGATCTGGTGGCGTGCCATTAAAACCGCT
This sequence comes from Microcambeva bendego, assembly GCA_034509265.1. NCBI lineage: Eukaryota > Metazoa > Chordata > Actinopteri > Siluriformes > Trichomycteridae > Microcambeva > Microcambeva bendego. Next base: position 18,175,632 of record JAYDZG010000010.1, read on the forward strand.
CCTCACTGGCACAGCGTCTCCCTGCGCGGATCCTGCCAGTGTGATCGCTGCTTTCTCCTGCTCCTGTCCACCGGGACTGGACAATCCGCTCCCCCTCAGCAAAACGGACGCCATTCAACTCAAATCCCAATAATCTGATCCGATATGCTGTTGAAAACGTAAAATAAGGGACCGAGCTGTCAGAAGAGACTTGCGCCTTTGACATGACACATGACGCATAAGCGCTTCTTTTCTACGCGGAGAGACGAGTCGGGCGGGGCTGGAGAGGCGCAACCCCAAATAATCCGTCCTGCTTTCACAGAACCTGTTTCCACTCATCTGTTTAGGGTTAATCACACGCCCTGCATTGTCCCTGTCAAACTTGAATCAGACCATTTATTATTACAGAGGATTTTCTAACCATCAGACTATTTTTACTGAAGAGGTCCCTGCCCAATTCATATTTTTTCATACAAACCCTTTCCAAAAGATTGAGACAGTAAGCCAACTACAAAAACTTCAGTGATTTTGTAATTCATGTCTCTCTCTGTCTATGGATTCAGTTATATACAGCAAGACATGATATTTCAACTGCCTAGTTTTTGAACTTTGCTCATTTTTGGAAACATTGCTGACCCTATTTTCAAATATGATGCCTGCAGCACATTCCAAATCTGTTAGAACGAGCCAATATAAGACTGGAATGTTTGTGGAGGGATGAAGAAAACACCCGTTTTGCAACTTTTCACTGGTAAACAAGTAAACTGGTGAAAGTTGATCTATAAAGGTTTGGAATAAAATATAGATAAATACATAAAAAATAAAACGAATAATAAGATAAGAGATAAGATGAGATAATGTTATTGATAGCAAGGGAAATTGCAGGGAAGTGTGCATTTAAACCACACTAAAAGTAAATCTGTTTAAGAATAATATTATGTAACATATGGTTATAAGTGATTCATGCAGTTCATTACATTATATAACCTGTGGATAAGGTTAAGGGTAAACCTATTATCAATGCATCAATCAGACTACACTGCATCAAAACTGGAGTCAGAATTCATCTCGGAAGCTTTGTCATTAAACACAGTTTGTGTAGCCTCTACATATTTCATTTCTTCTAAACTAAGATGAAGCCATATATCAATCAGAATCACTATAAATACTAATAAGTGCTGTGAACTGGAGTCAATCTTTCACGGTGTTTTTGGAAGTAATGGAATCTGTTGCCTCCTTTCCATATAAAAAACGGATCTCCGGTGTTAACCAGTGCAAAATTTACAACCTAGATCTGTCATGGTTTGAATTTAGCATCTTGCACATCTGTGAAGGCATAAAAATGCCGAGGGGTATATACTGCACACATTCTGGAGTCTTTTAAAGGGACTTCCATGCAAGCCCTTGTTCTGCACCTCACTCTGCCCAGCCAAAAATCTTTATGATGAATGTGCACCAATTCCAGACAAGCAGCTGATGTTCTACCTTCAAAGAATTCATAGATGTCATTTTAATTCAATACCACCATTTGAAATGGAATGTTTTGGAATTTTTAGGCCATGTAGTGTATTTTAGTTTTGCATGCTTCAAATCATTGGCACTGGGTAATCTTGTTTCTTTAAAATTTATAGCATGTCATAAACCCCGCTTGTTACTCAGACGCTAACTTACAATTACCAAGTTAACAGCTTTTCACGCTAAAGCATCCTTTGTGCTTCACACCAATGTACCAGATACACTTATGACGTAAATATATGTTGGACTGTTGGAACTTATAATGTGGGATTTTGATTAATATTGCAGTCTTGTAAGAGTGGTTTTACCATTTAGGATCAGGATTACTAATAACAAATTTGTTAAGGCCTGGTCGTACCAGAAACTTGGATGGATGGAGTTTTCAAGCTTTGTGAACAAGGTTTATTTAGCTGTCTAAAACATGACCATGAATTTGTTTACATGTTGTAGTCCATCTCATATTTGCTTTCTGTGTAAATCCCAAATCAGTTTTGTTTACCCCAGGTTGTGTTGTTGCCTTGCTTGGTAATTAATGTGAAGAATCATTCCATTGGAAGGCATCATAGCAAAGCATTTGTGCTACTGGTAGCAGATGCAGATTCCAAGAACAAATTTAGACTTTGGCAAAGTTTAGGTGTGCCACAAATTGGAATTGCAAAATTGCTTTCACATTCAAAATGTTCTTACAGTACATTCATAATGGATACGGTTGATGCAATTAAAGTATGAGAGCTGAACTGCCTTTCTTTTTCACCTTCTTAAACCCGGACTGGAATTTATGGGTTTCTCCAGCTCTCTAGTTTTCTCCCTTGAGCCATTTGTGCTGGTATGCAGATCTGCCTGACTGCATTACAGCTGTCTGCAAGCACTGCATGCTCGATGCCAGTACATGCCAAGGGAGGTAGTAAAGTAGGCATACACACTGCCAGGGATGTATAATAAGAATGTTAGATGAAAATAGAATGAAGTGACCCTGTTAAGTGACATACTATGCATGCTAGATGCAGCAAAGGGCTCCAACTTAAGGCAAACGTTGGAAAAAAGCCAGTGTATTTTTGACATGGTAAGGCAGATTTTTTATGACACGACTTAATTGACAAATGGCATGGCTATATCAGGATATTGCAGTTGCTTATAGTATTTTAGCCTTGCTCACACTCATCTTAGGCCAGCTGGTTTGAATTACTGCAGCACGTGAGTGAAACATTTACATTTTCAGTATTTAGCAGACGCCTTTATCCAAAGCGACTTATATTAGTTACTGTCTGAGCAATTAAGGGTTAAGGGCCTTGCTCAATGATGCAACAGTGACAACCTAACCAATAGGCTACATAAAACCAATAAAGCCAATACTTTTATTAAACAAATCTAAACAAAAATAGTTTAAACAGCTAATTACCTGCCCCTGAAAGTAGTTCACCTCAACAAGACGACTCCTGACTAAGGAGGGTAGAATGTGGCAGATGACCAAACATCTCCCTTCCTCACTGGAAATGTATGTCAAAGCCGATCGCTCCTCCCGTACAAAGTGGGTTCATATTAGGATCCGTCATTCCCTAATCCCCATTGGTGACTGGTGACAATGCTGAGTTTCGAACTGGGGAGTACTGCTCCACGTGGGCAGTAGTACAATTATTATCTCTTATATATGCTGTTGTTATTAGTGACAAGGTCAGTTGTACTATCTCTAGTTAGTTTTTACTGCTAGAAGACCCGAACATTAGTCAGAACAAACACAACAGAACATGAAGTCACAGAAATATGTTTGTGTTCTTTTCTGTCTCAGTACAATTTCAAAAGCTTTACATTTCACAGCCTGTCAAAGAAAGCTACTTAACTCAATTTCATCTCTGTGTGTGATTCCACATCAGGAGTTCCGCCACATTTCTGCTTCTCTCCCTTGAGTCATTTGTGCTTTTATGCAGATACACTACAGCTGTTAGGGAGCAAAGTAAGACTTATGCCAAGACATACCAGGGAAAAAATTGAAGTAGACAAACATAGTGCCAGGGATTCATACTTTCAGGGTAATTCACTGAGTTTAATAAATGCTTGAACCGGTTTTGGTAAGTTATTGGAAAATTTCAGATCTTTTGCTATGGTGTACCAGTTTTAAGGTCTTGGTGTTGAAAGCGGTCAAGATCAGTTGTTGTGAAATGGATTTGCAGATTTGAGTCAATGTTAAGAACTATTTTTCCATTTATCTGACCACATACTCCTAACCTGGCATCTGTCATAACCATACCAAGATGATTAGAAATATTTCCACCTGGAGCAGATTCGAGTTCATACCACCACACTGTCAGCCATTAGGCAGCATGGCAGGCACTAAATGTCTGACCATACTTCCACTAGTGAGTGTTACGGATTAATGTTGAAACATTTTGATAAAGAATGTTTTCCAGGAGAAATGGGCTTGGTTTAACAAGTCTACCCAGCAACATGCATGTGGTTCTTTGTCCCAGGAGACAACTGATCTGTGGGAGCCTCCTGAGCCCTCAGCTGGCTTTTACCAAATAATTTTGATACCTCATCTTGTAATAAATGATTGATTGATCACTTGTTGAATTGTGAATTAATTCCAAAAGAATACGAGATATGAGCAATAGTGTAGAGCAATAATATCATCATTAATCATAGATCTACTGCCACACAGGTATGCAGATAAATCCAGTCAGATTTATTTGTATAGCACTTACAGACTTATACATTGTCTCAATGCTTTACAGCATCCAGGACAAAAACAAACATATCAAAAACTTTTTGAGAATGCTGATGGCAACCTAACCCATCCACTTTAAGTGACTTGGAGGGCAATTTAAATAAATTATAAGTAGACAAACCATACTTATTAAATGTAATTATTTCTAGAAGACTCAGTCCCGTGCTGTTGTCAGTTAGAAGTCATATTTTGACATTCCATTTTAGCATATTTGTTCCAATGGTGTGAAAAACGCTAAAGCTCTCTTTACATTACAAATAGTTAAATGTTAATCATTCTTAATCATTGCATAAGAAAAAAAATATTAAGCCATTTGTAATTCAGTCAACAAAATGTTGAACATCAAAAAAATCTGAGAATAAATGTCAGTGGGATTAAGGGCAGGCCTAATTACAGGCTTATTAGATGTGACATTTCAGGTTCGTTGCCATTTAACAGGACAATTTTCTCTATGTATTAATATGTATGAGAGTGCATATGAAGTGAATGTGAAATAGAAAGTGCCTTATAATCATTTAAACTATGAATTTAATTGTCTAAAGTATAATAATGTTTTTTTTCCTTACTGAAATCTAGTCAAGAGATAAATACCAAAGCCTTTATCTTTACTAAATGAACAAATGTATGTGGATACCAATACAAATGCTAACAGGTTCATAAAAAAAGAATATTATAGAAAAAAATAGAATCTAGGGTTGTTGGGGCTCTCTCAATACTGCAGGGACATTAACATTGTAAAGACATGGTATTACAAGGTGAGTTGTTTTGATATCTTTATATGTTTATATGGACTGGCCTCTATATGAGAAACATATAGACTGTTAGCACTTGATTATTCATGCACAATGTATCTTTCTTATTCTAGTATTTTATCACAAAGTAATTTGGTGATCACAGAGGTAATATTTTCATCTTTAGTCCTCTCCGATTAATGCTGTTCAATGGTTGTGGACTCAGACAGGTCCACAGATATGGATCTAATAGCTTGAAGGTTTGGCAGATATTAGTTCTTTATTTTATCGATGCAAAAGTCAAGTCAGGTCAAATTTCGTTGGACCGGACACTAATTAATGTTGGATTAAAATGTTTGGTCTCAGCACTACTCCTAGCATTGACACTAAGGTGCACCTAATACACGCATACTAGAACAACAGGGCTGAGAATGACCTACCACCCAAATATCTGGTTAGTGATGGTAACAATCTACAGTCAATATTGCTGTGTAGCTATGTGTGGGCACTTACTTTGTGACAGCACTATGGGTGAGGTCCTTTTTTCAGCTTGACTTTTTTTTCCCAGCATGACTATTGGTGTAAAATTAACTGCAGTATCGTGTACACAAAAGCTGGCCCAAACATTTTAAATGAAAAGCAGTAAGATAACCCTGCTAAGCAGAATTAACAGTAGTTTAGTGATCATGGAGCTGGAGTATTGATCAAAAGGTAGCTGGTTCAATCCATGCCATTGCCAAGATAACCAGAGTTTGGTTAAGGTCTCAACCTTAAGTCACTTTTGATGAAGGCCTCTCAAATGCCTTAAACCTAAATTTCAAGGATGCAAGAGGGTTTGCAATTGGGATGTGTAAGAAAGTGAAGCAAATACAAAATAAAGGGTGGCCAAGGTAACAAAAACAGGGAAAAAGGACCAAAAAATATCCACAGCTCAAACTGGAGAGGCGACAGAACAGATACAACAGAACAGTGTATCAGTGCAGGAGGGGACACATTTTCCCCCAACCACACCCTTCTAAGATAAACCAAAAGTAAACAAAAAGTTTTGGCATTTACTAGACACCTTCACCCAGGGCGACTTACAGTACGCTGTCTAAGCAGATGTGGCTTAATGGCCTCACTCCACCTGGCAGTGTTGGGGGCTTGAATACCTTCAGGTACCTCAACCACCAGGCTACAATGTCCCAAGGATTATTTAGTCCATCAAGGTGAGACAACTCCTGTTTTTGGATAAGAAAAGAATGAAAGGACTGAAGCTCAGTGTACTCCAGGGAACTATTTAAAATGAGTGAAGCAGCTCAGCGTTCACTGTACGTTTATCTCCGTTATAATGGTTGAAAACACTCACCCTTTAAGGCAGTTCACTCTTCCAGGGTTGTTATCCATCATGGCTTGCTACTCTAAGATGACCGTTATAGTGATTTCGTAAAAAAATCAAATAAAATAAAATAAATATATATATTTTTTTAAACGGGCAAGACGGTTGATTTATACTAATTAAACACACAGTAATATGCGCCTTTACGCCCCCTGTCGGCCATTCGTGGCTGATCAGATGAACTTGATTCTGTCATATGAATTCGAGTTACAGATTTGCTTTTAAAATTGCTACCTGTTTTGGTCACACTATATCTACGCAAAACAACAAAACAATTAAAAGTGAACTTAATATTCTCTTCGAAATAATGAACGTTCTAATTGTGTTTGCAGTTTTCTCACAGCAGGTGGCACTGTGTAATTGGGAAAAAAATAACTTAACAAAAAGGTTCTATTAACGTAGTTGATTTGAACGCTTACAACAATCAGACGTTTGGTAACCAATTACTTGTAACACAAAATGAACACAGTATAACAGTATTTACAGCTATTTCTCCTACTGTAGGCAGAAAACATGCCACATGGTACATTGGAGACACTGAATTTACCCATAACCTAACCATTTGGATGCATAAAGCAATGCATTGTAGTGCCTGTCCCAAGCCATCAGGAAAGTTATCCGGTGTGCCAACTATGCCAAGTCAATAATACACTGTGGTGACCCCAAACTAAATCAGCAGAGAGAACAAGAAGGAAAAAAATCAGAATGTTTTTGATTTGAGGTTTTACTTCATCATCATCATCATCATCATGATTAATAATAATAATGTTTCTTTTTTAATGTTTGCAGTACAAAAATGCACATTAGTCATTATTGCGGTTTTATCAATGTGGGAGTATTGCAATGTGAGAACAAATGGCTCTTTGGAGCACAATATTAGGAAATTAAAGATCACAAAAGTTTAGCAGGGGTATAATTTCCTCCTGAACTCAGTGAGTTGGATTATTCCTTGCCTTTAGTCAACACTGTTATCTGCTCATAATCGTTTTGACAATATAATTTTGCTCTTGTTTGTAAAACAGCAGATGAGGTTAATGCCCATCTCCGGGGAAAAGTTCAATATAATTTGTTAATTAAATGGAATAATTTAATTACAGTAGCTCCGAATGCATTCATCAATATAATTGTTTTTCAAGTCCCTTTTATAATTGATGTTTAAGTGGAAACAACTCAGTTTCTAATGTACAAAATGCCTCCCCCGCCCTCTTTTCCTGTTCATTTCTCCCCTCCAATGTTGAGCGCACAAGGCTGGTGTGTGTGTGTGTGTTGTCAGTGTTACAGCCTGACTGAAACCAAACATCTATTACAGCAATTTAATTTAACCTCTCAACAAGGTTTTACATGGAAAGTAGAAAGATAGCATCAGTGAAAGGCATTCAGTGTTCACTTATTAATCTGCTCCTGCCTCTAGGCTTTTTATAAAAGTGGACGGGCATTATCCAAAAATACCACAGCCATTTGGACTGTCTTAAATTTCATCACAATGCAGACTAAAAGCGTTTGATTCATCTGAGCAAAGCCAAATAATAAAACTTCATTTTGGCTAATTTCCCTGAGGAATGTGAAGCATTTGATGTGGACAGTGCTGCGTTTTCACTAAAATAATTGCCTGTTGAGTCAGAAAACACACAGGCCTGCATTACCTGCGTCAATGAACTTTAACCTACAGCTGCTTGGGCACTCACGGAACCCAGGCCTTGTTTGAGAAATGGCACAGCGGTAAATTACGTTAGCTCATGATGGAATGCAGGGTCCATATCCCAGGTGCTGTCAGCTGGTCAAGCATTTACATCCAGATTTGTAAGGCTGTGTCTGAAGGGGGTTAAATTCATAATTCAGAATGAATTTACAATTCTTTCCATTTTTTTCACATTATACCAAATCTTATAAACCTTGTGACCTATTAAAGAGGATCTGGCTTTCCTTTTAAAGCTTATTATCTTATATATAAGATTGTTTGGTGAAATCAAATAAAAAGCATAGCACAGAGAGGAGTTTTTCGGGCCGGTAGGATGGTGTGTTATAAATAATAATAATAATAAGAATAAGAATAATAAGAGTAAGGAAATTACATGCTTCCAATTTTACAGCAGTAGTTTGGGGAAGGTTGTTTTCTGTTCCAGTGTGTGCACCTCTGTACAAAGCAAGAAGAATATGAAGACAAAGGCCTTTTCTAATTTAGGGCCACAAAAATGTTGTCATGGACCATTTGTGAAATTTAAAAGTTTGTTGTTAGTAATTTAACATCCTTGTAGTTATGGCTGGGTCGATACCATTTTTAAATGTCCGATACTGATACTAATCTGATACAGTAACTTTTCATCTTTACTTACTAAGCAGCTCTTCAAACTGTCAAAATGTGTAATTTATGTTGATTTATTTGATTTATGATGATAATGGAGTTTTTTGGCTATTGGTTTAATATATTCAGATTTGATTAATATAGTTTGATCTTTGTGTAGCTATAATGTGAATTCTAGAAAAAAATGTGTTGTGCTTCTTATAATTGTAAATCTCAGTACAAATCTCAGAGCCATCTCAGTATAAATGTGTAATGTCTCTTTAAGAGACTTTTTTTGCTGGGTGGACAAAAATTTTGCAATCTGTCCAATTCTGTGCACACAGAGGGTGGTGAGTCAAAACTATTAAGGTAGCTGTGCTGTATTATGTAGCTTCCATTTATTCTATCATTTCATTTCATGAGAGTTATTTATTGTCATATTATTTATGTTATTTATTGTTTAAAATTAGTCATTTTTTTCCAGGGTTATACCATTTTTAAGTTGTCATTTTTAATGCTTCTGGTTTCATGTTTCACATGAAAATCTTCTTTCTCTGAAAGCTTCTTTGAGCAGTCAAAAAGGTTGAAATCAGATTGCACAATTTCCAGGCTAAAGGCTCTCTGAGTTATCGCTCATCCCATTCTAAAACTTTTTAAAGATTCCTCATGTAGTATAATAAAACAACACTGCTCATTTTTGTCAATCATTTCAGTTCAGTTCATTTTCTTTAACCCGTTATCCTAATTAGGGTCGGGGAGGGGTGCTGGAGCCTATCCCAGCTCTTCAACAGGCTCAAGGCACACGGTAACACCCTGGACGGGGCGCCAGTCCATCGCAGGTACCTACAGGACAATTCTGTGTCTCCAATCAGCCTGGTAGCATGACTTTGGACTGTGGGAGGAAACCAGAGTACCCGGAGGAAACCCACGCAGACACAGGGAGAACATACAAACTCCACACAGAAAGTACCCAGATCGCCCCACCCGGGGATCGAACCCAGGACCTTCTCGCTGTGAGTCGACAGTGCTTCCCACTAAGCCACAGTGCCACCCTTTCTGTCAATCACATACTTAGAAATTATTAACTAATAATAAAAGTGATAATTTTGTGGTATATGTAATGTGGAATGCTAGAGCTAACCAGTATACAAATATATATATCATAAATATATAAATATATAAAGTTTTCTTGTATGTTTTTACGTTTTGTGTTTTGCTTCTTAAATGGAAAGTGTAGATTCTATTGTCTTGATTTTAATAAAAGTTGTATTGCATGATATATCGGTGCGTAGGAGATGAGTGGCTCCTCAGCAGGCTCATTTTTAATCATTACCTGATCTTTCTTCAGCTCCTCCTCTGCAGTCATTGCCCAGATTCTTTCAGAATAGACCGCTAATCATCAAACAAAGTCATCTCTATTAGCTTTCGCTGGCCGGGCTCTTCTTTTCAGCAGTCTGACAAAAATCTTCCCCATGATCTTGTTTTTCTATTGTTCTTATAATCGATGAATTGATTAACAGTATTATTTACAGGCAGGAGAAACGAGCTGCGTCTGCAGATAAACTGATGCGGACTATAATAACACGAAGCTGTTCTGTGTGTCTGGTGTGAATAAAAACTGAACAAAGGGGCACCTTCATGATTAAAGTGATTTGCAAAGGCAGGGGAAAAAAGAGCTGTCAGTCAGCCTGGTGCTCCAAAGGCATTTAAAGTGCATGTTTTACATAACCGGGGAAAAGAAAATGAGGATGAAATCATCAGGTAAGAAAGATTTTCAAATATTCGGTTTAATTTAATAAGCAATTCAAAAATGGGTATTGTATTTACTAATATACATACCAGATATGCAAGGAATTACAACTCCTCCCTCTTAGTCACTCATAATCACAAGATAAACTGAACAAAATGTTCATGTTTCCTGTTTTGGGTTTACCAGTGTTTGGTAATAAGCTTCTAAACACTTGGTAAAACCAGCTAGCTCAATACTGATGAGATTAGAATTAATGGGTTGATAGATTGGTTGTGCTGTCAGCCAGGCAGGCTTTACAGACATGACTGTCTAAGTCTGAGGCTTAGAAGAACGGAGGGATTCCTCACTGCTGTTACATTTGTGCTGACTCCTGTACAACGACAGGGAATAATAAAGAAAGTACAATGTAATCTCTTTTGTCTGGTCATGATGGTGGGACATGCGCAAAGCCTGACTCATGGGTGAATGTCTACATTGGGACAAATGGAAATGGATGCCCAGGTGTCAGAGCAGGATATTTTACTAGAAAACCAGTGCTGAGATCCTGAACTCTCCAGGTTTAAATCTTCGCTCTGCTACCAGTCTGATGGGCGCCCCCTAGCTGGCACTTTTGGCAAAACTTGGTCGGCTGCGTCGAACAAGACCAGACTAAAACGTAAGAGGGGTTTTCGAGACTGTAAGGACAATGATTAGCAGCCTGTGCAAGACTGGCTTCCCCACTAAATCTCCTATGTATGGTGGAATGAGAAGGGATTGTGGATTGGGTACACGCTGGAGGGAACGGGTGTCAGACGGGATTGGGGTCCTGGCAGCGGAAGACTAATTGGCTATGCTAAATTACAAGAAAAAGAAAGAAAATGCTAAATTTAGTAAAATAGCTGAAAAAGTAGAAATGCGAACACAGAATAACCAGCAAAAAAAATGTAAAATCTGTTTTGGAACAAAACCTTCCTCAGGGCAGCTGTGTATCCATAGTAGTTTTCATTGCGTGACAAAAAGTAATAACTATGTTAAATATTTTCTTATTAAGCCTCCGGGGGGAAAATGCCTATTTTCCATTTCCACAATTCCTCCCAGATATGTAAGCAAGAATTTTTCCCCCTTATATAATCACACTTATAAGTGGACGTGAAGCAATCAGAGAAGTAATAACTCTGGCTTTACTGGATAAGTAATCTGTGATCTGTTTTGAACACATTCAAACTTTCTCTCTTTATTGATTCTCCTCCACTCGTGAGTTCAACCTGTTTTTAATAATGAAGGACACTTTAACATCAAATAAGCTGGAGGTTTGTTCAAAGGTTTTAATTAGGACTTTATTTATGCAGATTCTCTGAGAATTTGCATAAAAAGCTATTCCGCAGATGGGTTTATGAGAGTAATGAATGTGCCAGGCTGTAATATAACATCTGCTTCATCACAATGGTGCCCGTCTTCAGGAAAGGAGAAAAAAACATGTTGATTTTAATGAAGTGTGCTGAAAAATATCTGACTAGTAAGCAACAAGGCATCAGAAATTCTCTGCTTAACGTGACTATGATCTCAGATGAGCATAAGCAATGATTAGGAGCTTAGTTGACTCCATAAGTCTGATTTTGCCAGGCTTATTTGAAAAGGTTTCTCTTCTGATTTGGGAATAAGGCAAAATGTTGATCTACACGATACGGCCAAATATATGTGGACAACCCTCCAAATTAATAAGGCCAGGTGCTCAAAATGTAAAAGTTTGGAGCATCAGTCAGAAGATTTGCAGGTGATAGAGATAATACTTCTCTAAATAATTACAGCGGTGTTTTTAGTTCACTGCGGCACAATCATGTATATTCAGAATGTGCGGAAGTGTTTAGTCCGTTTTCTGAGATTGAATATAGAGGTGCTGTGTGCAGATCCGCCACTGGCTACAAGGTCACTCCGCTACTGATAAATCACACAGCTGTGATTCCCTCCTGACAGCTCAAACTAACATCAAGCAGGATGGGAGAGAACAAAAGACCATCAAGCGGGCCTTTTCTTGACACTTTTATTCAATCACGGCCAGATTGCTTACGACAGCAGCAGCAGCTGTTTTGTCTTCATCTTTCCCCATTTGATAAAGCATGTCAAGTTATATTTTTGTAAGCACTTCACTTCACCCCTACTGCGTAAAAGCGGCTCCCGTTTGGCATATGCATTCCACATGAAGGGATCATCAAATGGGTCAGGGTTTAATGACAGGCCTCTCAAGGTCATCAGGCATCTCAGAGGAAGCCACAACAAAGCAACAAGCTGAGGGTCAAAGATAAGAGCGCACTGGAAGATGTCTTAGATAAAAAACAGAGAATTAAACAATGAAGAAGCGCGGCACGGCTTCGATTGTGTTGTTTAGTGAAGGCACTTTGCAAATGTTATTTCGGGAGCGTCATTTTTACAGAGCGCCGATGTTAACCTTGTCCCTACAGGATAAAGGTTACTGATATGAGTAATGGTGCACATGGCCATTGTTTATATAAAACTCCCAGGAATGAGATTTCCATTCACGTCTGAAATGAAATTGCATCTGCAGCAGTTGTTTTGAGAGGCTTGTGTAATCACAATTACAGATGATCAGATGTACGGTGATGAAAATGCAGAACGAGTTCTGAAAATGACTGGTGGGCTGTAATGAAAAAGCTCAATGTTGTGCTGTTTTGTTGGTTATCTCACCAGGCGGTGGTGCTGAGAGACAAAATCTGTCCCATTTTTAAACAGTGTCTAGATGTTTATCAAACAGATGGAGAGACTAATGGCCAGTGTTGCACTGTTTACCCATATCATTTTGCCCATATGTTTAACTAGCTTTGGAAACCAAAAAGGTCAGTGTTACATAGTACATCTACCTTTAGGTTAAAACTAAAATTAGTTTAATCATTATTCAGGATAGAACACACAACCCACATTTTATCCACCCAACATGTGTTTTTTTCCCACCAATGTCAAATGAAAGCCATACATTACATATAGAATACATTTTCATTGGATAGGGTGAAGACCGAATGAGTAGCCATCTAATTTCCACCTTTTTAGACCGCTGGAAGAAATTGTAAAAGGAGAAAGATTTTCATTTATTGATGATGTGAAAGCAGTGTTGCATCAATGACTACATGCTCAACTTAACTATGCCATTAATATGGTATGACACTGGAAACAATCCATCACAAATGAAGGCGACTACAAAAAAAGTTTGGAATCTTTTTGGCAATAGTAATAAATAACCACATTTTACAAAATTGTAACAATTTGTTTTTGAAGTACTATGAAAGCATTTTACCATTTTTTTTTGGTGGAGCCGTTTTTTTTTTTGATACACACATTAGAATGAAAATGTAATTGCTTATTTAAGTGTACCACTTTACATTCCACTATAAGCGTAAGGAAATCTTGAATTGGTATAAGTATCCACAGCAGACTCCATGTGTGGTGAGCTTTCTTGCTGCCTTGCTGTCTACATAGACAGCCGACTCAGTAGAGAGGATTCTAATAAGTTGGTCAGGTTATTCGAACCCACTACTTGGACAGTGATTACATCGGCTTAATACAAACATTTAGCTTTAGGATTTGTTGACAAGTCTGCATAAAGGGGTGTTTAGCTCAATAGTGTAAATTGCTAATGAACGAATGTTGATTTTTAATTAAAAGTTCGGCTATTCCCACTATTAGAAACATCTTTGATCTGACAATGTGATGAATGGTAATTGACAACCCTAAAATGTATTCAGGAAGTGACACCCAGTGGAATTTAGCTAGAAACAATAAGATGCAACACTTATTTGAGCGAATGAATTTTAAATAATTAACCAGACGGTCTGGAACACATACAGTATGTGTCAAAATGAGGACAACTTGTTTGCTGGACTGACTCGTATGAATACACTTCGCAGGAACAGATGCGTCAGCCATATGGTTCCCTCCAGAAGAAGAGGATCTCTACCAGGCTCAGGTTAAGTGATGAACACTACTGCTTCACATCCACATGTCTCATAGTTCTATACGGAATCTAGACTCCTTATTAAGCTTTTTGAAACACTAATTTAGTCAAATTATTTTGCTTTGATCACTTTAATAGAATATTATTGTAAGGTAATTTATTTCTTTCTGGTTGAAATAACATACACATAACATACATATTTATAGGGGGTTTGGGCCGGCATTCTAGCATTCTCCACCAACGACATCAATACACCGTATAAGAAGATATCTTTTTGATTTATCCCTTCATACAAATCCACTTTTACAACGTTTGCTGCTGCAGATGTTCTACCAGCATGGTGGGGCTTAATTTCAAAAAGCAATGTTATTACTTGAAACATGGCTCAGTTCTTGGAATTCAGCCAAAAACTAGATGGGAATTAACTTACATTAGCTACTAATCACTGAAAACACTTACATTCAGAATTATAGAGAATATGTTTAAAGAGGACTGTAATTTAACCCCTTTGTAATGTTAGTGCTGCATAGTTTATAGATAAAAACATTTAAAATACACTGGAAAGCATTTTTATAATATATAAATTTAGATTATTAACCTTTTGCTCTAAATTCAGATAATATTTTTGGCGTTGGCGACAAGGAAAAAAAGAACATTTCTGCTCTTCAAACTTTTGGGGTCAGAATCTTTATTCAATTCTTCTAAACCACCTACAAAAACGGTAGATCTACAAAACAGATGGAACAGTTCTCTTTTTGCCAGGTTTAGTAAGACAAATCAGATTGTCAACTTATTTAAGAGGTGTTTTAAGATTTACTAGATATATTAAAAAAGAACCAGGTAATCTGAATTCACTACTAAGTGATTATGTTACTATTCAATAATAGTTTATTTACATTTGAAAATGTTGTTTTTTTTAAGATCAGTTGTGCTGCACTGGATGCTGGGATTTTCTTCACTGCAGGTAACCTACTAGGCAGCATTTTGAAGCATCTAAGTATTTTTTTCTCAGAAGTGTGTGTGCGATGATTTACAATGCGTCCATATAGAGGTTTTTGAACATACCCTATGTGATTCAAACTTGGTCAAAAATGAAAAGCA
>JAYDZG010000010.1:18191966-18220846 GCA_034509265.1 Microcambeva bendego
CTGGGCATAAAAAAAGCTTATCCGGGATGTAAAAAAATTCTCTGCATTGTAATTGCGGTTCTATTAATATTATTTCACAGCATTGTCAAGCTGTGGTGTTCACATTAATTTTTACTGTCAAGAACAGCACTATGTAATTGTCAGTGTGCTCATTAAGAGACACATTTGTATTGGCTCAATGACATCTTGCATTTCACAGATGACTGTGAGAACGTTCCAGATAAATTATACTTTTACGTGACTGTGCTTGGCATTATCAGTTTTGAATGGCTTTTCCACAGTGAATTTTTCCGCTACACCTTATCGTGCAGCAGCAGCCCTTTGGAGTGTTGAAGTTATTTCTCTTTGAGTGAGCCCTGCACAGAAGCCTGATATTTCTCTAAGTGCTTTGCACAACCTAGAACATCGGAAGTCAGTTTAGGAAAAAAAAAGAATGTTTTTTTTTAAAGGAAAATATGTTCACTGCTACAAACCCAAATCAGAGAAGTTGGGTCAGAATGGAATATGCAAATATAACAAAAATGCAATATTCAATACATTCACGGTTACCTTTTTTCTTGAGCAAAGATGGCCAGAGAACCTCGAGTTTGTCAACAAATGCATGATAAAATATTATACCTCAAATGAAAATGGGAATGGATTTACAAATTCCTCCCTCTAAAGTTCATAACATCATAAAACAATTCAAAGAATGTCAGTGCTTAAATGCCAAGGCAACAAGCTTAACCTGAATGCCCATGATCTTCGATCCCTCAGACAGCACTGCATTCAAAACAATAGCTGGTTTAAGTACATGGGAAGGGGTTAGTTTGGCAAACCCTTGTGAAGCACTATAATAAGGAGTTACATGGACAAACTTTACTGTGCAAAAAAGAAGTCTAATTTTAACCACATCAAGATTACTGGGCTTCTCTGGGCTTGGAGGTATCCAAGATGGACCATCACACACTGTAAACGTTTATTGTGGTTAGATGAATCCGCATTCCAGGTCTTTTTTTGTAAAAAAAACAACAACAAAAAACTGTTTTTTTATTATTTGCTCTTTCAATAATTTCTTCACTTCCTTTTTTGATTTGGGGTTGTAGATTATGTTTACAAATGGTACATGTGCCACATATGGTACATATGCCAATGTATCATCTGCTTTATTAGTGATATAATAAGTCCCCAAAGATAACGAACCACATCAACCTCATCACATAATAAATCTGACATACTGTAAAGTTCCGTGTTTCTAATTAGCACAAATTGGACCAAGCTTTCAGCATCCAGCAAACGTGTCTTTCCCAACAAATTAATCACTATAAATATGACTTAGATCAACTTTGAAAACACTAAAACAAAAACCCATGAAATGATTACCCGTGCTGCTTGAAATGACAAGTATTATCAACAAAAATTTATCAGGCGCATCTTTTCATGAACTCAATTAATAATGTGCAACAACAGGATCTTTTTTCCTCTGGATTAAAATTAATTAGCAGTGGGAAGGTCACTGCGAGACACTGACATCACTCATCAGAACCGCGAGACAGTTCTAATTATTTGTCTTCCAGGCTTGGGTGATCAAAAATTATTGCGATACCTGGGCAACATTTAGAAGAAAGTCTTGTTTTAAGCACATTTAATTAGGCCTGGCTTTGTGATTAATGCCGTGTAAGCATTCCAGATCGGCCTCTTATCAGGCTCTGAGTAGTTTGCTGGCTACTCTTCTGTGAAAGACATTTCATTGACACTAACAGACTGTTTAGTATCTAATTTACTCACTTTGCAGCTATTAAGCAGCTATTTGACAAAAGTGTACTTGTTGATATTAATAAAGATGTACTCTGACAAAGCACCTTAGTTTTACATTCAGATTGATTATACAGTGAAAATCAATGTCATTATTATAACCACTAGCTAATATTTAGAGTAACCGATGTGTGGAGAATGGACAGCAGCTTGGTGGGCTGGAAATGACTGGTAGGTTGTCACGGGTAGCTTGAGCCATGCTGGCTGCAGTGCATCCCATAGCTGCTATAGGGGGCGTGGGGGAGGATTCAAACCTGACCAACAAGGTAGTCCCACATATGCTTAATTGTGTTCAAGTCTGGAGGATGTGGAAGCCAGTGTAGTACTTGGAAGTTTTAATAATTAATAGACTTATTACACACCCTTTGGATATGTGTACTTTTCCCATCATTATGATAGCAGACACACTGCCACGCCCCAAAATCAAGCAGTGCGGCACATGGTAGATGGATCACCAAAGATCACTAAAAAGGATTCGATTGAGACCAGGGCCAAACTGTGATAGCTAGACAATTGCAACTCTTGTGGAGTATTCCTGTATGGATCAGTATGTATCAAAAATGGTCCAAGGAACAGTGGTAAACCGGTGACAGGGTCATGGACAAGAAGGGCTCACTGGTGCGTGTGGGGAGCTAAGGATCCAACAGGCTACTGTAACTCAAAATGCTGAAGAGGTTAAAGTTAACACTGCTTCTAATAGAAAGGTGTCAGAATCCTCAGTGCATCGCAGATTGTTGTGTGTAGGGCAGCACATGGGGGACCAACACAAATTTAGGAAGCTGGTCATAATGCCTAATTTGTGTACATGAGGTGGGTTAGAGTTGTTTCTGATATCAATGTCTTGTAAAAGTACAGGTATTGTTTGCAGATGTGTAGGTAGACAACCGATGCCCAATGGTGATTAAATAAAAACAGGTTGTTGAAATGAAAAAGGTGAAAATAGATTCTTTTCTCACTTTCTAGTGTTATTTGTATAAAGGAGGTCTTAAGCACTGGGGGAAACAGATGTTTAATTTCTAGCATGGGTTGTTGTTATTATCATCCCTATCTACTGCTTAATGTAATGAATAGAAATAGTTGGCATTATACCAACTCAGGCCCTGATAAAGGTAAATACAAAGGATGACAGCTAATAGTCACATAAACCCCTGTTGTGTGAAAATTATAAGATATTTATATTGGGCAGTTATTGTAATACTTATTTTCTTATTATTTATTTCTTCCACAGGAAAGCAATGCACACACATGGTCGTCCAGGATTGACAAGACAACATGATTCATCAGACCAAGCCACCTTGTTCTATCTTGTTCTATTGCCCAAAAGACCATTGTAAGCTCGTTTGGGAATTGCCAAGGGGTCAAGATTTGCCATTTTAAAGAAAGACAAAAAGTTAGACATTTTGAAAAAAATTGTGGCTAGATTTAACATACTAAGTGGGTGGGGTCTATTTTTATTATTATAAGCTTACTGTATTATTCTACTTACTTAATTCCAAAAATGCAGAAGTTGGTGTAAGTGAACAATTCCTTAAATGTGTGTTGCTCGAGACGGATTGGTGAGCAGTTCAGGGTGGATTCCTGGACCCACCAGAAACTCTTGGGCTAAACTTTGTGGACAAAAAAGTGCAAACTGTTAATGTTGCATTGACTCTCTCTCTCTCTCTCTCTCTCTCTCTCACACACACACACACACACACACACACTCATTTTCTTAACTGCATATTCAATCAGGGTCACCGGGGGGTGATGGATCCAAACTTAGCTTTTCAATGGGTGCAAGACATACATAATCACCCTGGGCACTCACACATTCACCTAAAAGGCAATTCTGTATATCCAATAAACCTGACTGCATGTGGGAGGAAACCAGAGCATCTGGAAGAAACCAACAGATTAACATACAAACTTAACACAGAAGGGTACAAGACCAACACACCTGAGAATCAAACCCAGGACCTTCTTGCTGTGAAGAGACAGTGGTACCCACTTAGCCACCATGCCACTCCAATACGTTTTTGAAAGGTAAGAAAAGCTGATGCAATATGAGCTGATCCCAGTACAGTGGACCATGTAGACTGTTGTGTTTGTTGTTTTTAGACAAAATTGTTCACATTTAGGCCAATTAGATTTATAACAATGGGATGATGTCAATGTTTTTATCATATAAAATAAGTAACCATTCTTCTATACGCATTTCTCAATCATTTTAATCACGTTATATGTTATGTTTGTTGTTGATGGATCGTTTTCATTACAGTCATCATTTTAAACTGGTCAGCAGAGGGCCCTCTTAATTTGCCGGCCTCGGTGCAGAAGCTTCTCTTCCAGCCTCTGGTTAACTGAACACCGTAGATTGCTGTTATGTCAGTTCTACTCAAACTCAAGCTCCAAACCAAATATTACAAGACTGCCATTAAGTGCTCATGTTTTGTTGTTATATTACAAAGTGAAGGGTTCCTTTACCTTCTAAATATCACAGAAAATGTCAGAATGACTAGTTTGAGGACCAAACAAAGAAAACATGTAAACCATTACCGGTGTGTGAAAGTTCATTCGCAAGGTACTTTACCTGAAATTCCAGTAGTGCTTCATTTCCTACAAGTGCTGCGTGAAGTATCTCTAACCCTAACTACATCAATTCACATTACCTGCAAATTAGTACAGTTCTGCTTTTAGGCACATAGTACATTTGATCCAAATAGACTTTAAATGCCATTTCTGTTCCTATTAACCTACAGATCGCCATGGCAGATATTTCCATGAGGGCGTACAAGTAAAAAGAAAAAAGCAGAGGCTAATGGCTTAGTTGTGACAGCGCTTTTCATGATGATTTATGATTCTGTGTTTAACTTGATTACTCCACTGCTGACTCTGAATACTATTTCAATTAGTGCACTGAAGGTCACATCGCGAAATCCCTCCATAATCTATTCCTATTAACACTAATGTGCCGAGTCTCCATATCTGTTCACCCTTGTTGATTCAAATCATCCCCTCTCCTAATAGCTGGCTTGTTTACCAGTTTACTGGTTTGGACATATCTGAGATGCTAATTTTCAACTTATAGCATATCATTAATGTTCCTGCTTTGACAAATTGCTAGAAGGGACATCTCAATAAAGCCTCTCGCAGTTCCACAGCTTATAATTTGATCAAATTTGTCACAGATTTAGTGATATTTAGGCTTGATGAATTTGATTCATAAATGCCCAATGGCAAAATAATAATAAAAAAAATCAAATATGCAAAGTGGTGCATAATAATGAAAATGCTGCAGAAATATACTTACACCACTTCAAAAAAAGAACAAATCAGGGATGTTATTTTTTTTTAATTGAGAACTGGCATAAAAATATTTTCAATGTTTTTTTCATTTTGCTTTATGCCATCGTGGAGTGTGTTCAATATCGAATCAAAAATTAGAATATTGTTTTTCAACATCTCATCCTTGATTTGCTCTGTTTCAAAATTTCAAGATTCTGTTATTATGTTTTAATTTTGTCCCGTTCAACTTTTTTTCAACTTTTCATTTATTTTGCCAAGCCCCCAGTTTTTAGGAGTGTGATCAATATCAATTCGAATTTGATTTCTTTTGCCTTGTCCCAACCTTTTCGAAGTATGTTCGACAGCATTCTAAAACAAAATAATAAATTAATGTTTAAGGGATTTTGGTTCCAAGTCAATTTGTCACATTTATAAGTACTATACAACTATGAAAAAAATATGTGGGCCATATGAGTAACAAAGCTGACGGTTCACTCTAGTTTGGGTTGCCTGTACCTCTCTAACAATGTATTCTGACCAGCTAAGATGACTCAGGGCTCAAGTCATTTGAAGCCTCTTTCAAGCATTTGCACAAAAAGAACACAATGAGTTTGGCCTACTCTTTCAAACAAACTAAATCACTTTTTTAGCCAGGTGTTCTCTTACACAAAAAACCCCCACACATACACTAAAGATAAAAGCACAATAGACTGAGCGACAGCAGGTTTTAATATACAGGTTAATTACCTCCACACAGGTGTAACCACTGATCAAAAGTCTAGTTCTTCAACTGATCTGTTCCCTTCTTCTGCAAGCATTGCTTAACCACAATCCACCTGTCTCATAGTGTAGAACAAACACAAAAAATGTTAGCACATTAGTGGTCATTCTCAATTTTTTGATGCATTAAATGTTAAATCAATGAGACCAAACATGTGCAAGCTGGTCTTTCATCAATGTCTGCATTAATACAATTGTATTTAATTACCTAATTTCCAATGAGAGTTGTAAAATAAAACTTTGCTTTTAATTTGTTTTCTGTTCCTAAAAGATTTGAATGAGCTACAGTCGACTTCACCGACTTGTGTGTGTCTGTGTTGGCAGCCTGCATTAACTCACTCGTGTTCTTGCTGAGTGTCATGTGGAAAAGCCACTTTTTAGGAAGAAGGGTAAAAGTGCTGACATTGGCACAAGATGATGGGGCTCTATCAAGGTATAGGTGAAGCACTTTGCCATGGTGACATCAATTTTCAAGATGATTTAACTCTGTGCTCTTCCGGTGAAGGAGAGAGAATTCAAAGCCCTGATTTACCTCCACTGACTGTCACACTGCTCCCGAAACAATATTTCCAAGGCTACTTGCAAATGACGAGTGGTCACGTCCATAAAGCTGGCCCCATTGCTTTGATTTATGGCTAGGACAACCAATAAAAATGGCAATCAAATCAGCCCAGCCACTTTACAGGTAGAATGCTGTCTGATTGAGTTGTCGAAGACATAGCTACACTCCAGAGTGATTATTCAGAGGAACTAGAAAGGGGCCCATTCTCTCAGTCAACAAGGACACCATACATCTCCCCCGCTGTGTTCACGCTTCCCAATGATACCGATCCAAAATAACCGCGCACCTACTGCTCGCATCCTCTGACTGAAGGTTATTTGTTGTCTGAAGGACTCCACTTGTCAAGATATGATGAATGCCATGTACACAGACAGGGGAGCATCAAAACTCGGATTAGTAAGAAAACTTACTGATCTGTGAATAACCCAAAAAAGAAATGCAGAAGATTAGCAACGATGCTTTAAAGAATGATCCATCAAACTCAACTACCGGGCTAGAGTGAATGAATCATCCACCTTTTTGAGTTTAGAACCTGCTCCCATTTTCGCCGAAACGCTGTCATGTAGTCGCAAGAGTCTCAGGAAGAATATTATTAAATCAGTACTATTAATTTCCTCACAGATCATTTCTTATCTGCCCTTCCAAAATGAATTATTCACACAAGCATGTCTCCGATTGCTGTATTAATCTTGAGCCTTTATATTCAGCTCTGTTGACCAGAAAGCCTAAAGCGATTGTCAGTGATTTGGCTCATTTTATGAATGAAAAGTTAATGCGGAACAGAGTCGGAGACTTGTTTCTTAATCCCAGTGCAGTGGAGAGACTGTCCATTTTTTCTTCTCTTTGAAAATAGAAACAGCTTTTCTGGTGCTGTTTTTACATACATCATGTATTTTTCTCTGTATTTATGATTTAGCATAGTCAATTGGTCCCTGATTGCTTTAGAGGAGAGTACATTGCTGCTCACGCCTTGTACGAAACAAAAGCCGCCCATGCAGAGCCCTTCTCTTCGCTCATGCATTCTGTTCTGGCACCTCTGCTGGCTAACCAGGGTCCTTGCACAGCATTTAAAGACCCCACCTAGTTAGTCCGGTCATCCCACACAGCAGACACGGTAGCCAGTTATTATCTGCTGATGGCAGTGCAACTTGTGTCTTCTAGATGTTACCGAACTGACGGATGGCAGAAAAGTTTAGACAGAGTAGTTCCGCATCTCAGGGCTGGTGTGCTAGTGGAATATCCTGCTGTGCCACCTGGGCACCCTCAAAGATTATATGATTTTAAGCATAGCCAATCAGTCCCCCATTCCCAAGCCCAGTCTTGCATGGAGAGTCACACACCAATCTCCACATTCCTCTACTTCAGTACAGGGGTGTTGTTGAGCCACTAACCAGGGTCCTTACACATCTAAGACTCAACCCTCTTTTTAGATATGTACTAGCCGATCTGTCAGGTGTACGCACTGCCAACTGAGCCAGATAGGATGCGCCAAACCCACCGGTAGAAAAGCTGAGAAATAAATTCTGAGAGTTCAGAATCTCAGCTCTGGTGTGCTAGCAAAAGATTCCTGTGCTACCCCTCAGCACCCCATAAACAATCATTTATTAACATAAACACCTTAGAAATGTTGTGCGTAATTTAATACCCTTATTTTTAGACATAACACACATCCACACTTGCTTACAAATAATTAGCACATCTTATTGAAATAAACAGCTGTAATGCAATACATCTCCTTTCTGTTTTTCTAACAGCTGTATGTGCAATTCTGCTGTGGAAACCATCCAGGTGCCAGACGATAGACAACAGCTGAAATGATGATTTGATAAGGCATTCTGCGGTGTGTTACGATGACGGTGAACTTCCCAGCCTGCTTGCTGTGTGTTTAGTAGACCTGTTAAAGGAAGTCTGTTGGATCAAAGTCAGAGCAGCTGCTTTAGCGGTTAGCACGTGCTATATGTTAAATAAAATCGCCCTCATTGTTACACAACGACTGACTTGTTCCAGCATCTGACAGGAAAAAAGCAGGAAGACAAAAGCTGAGCTGATAGTTCGAGTTGCTGGAGTAATAAAAAAGGCGACGGGCAGGCCTCCAACTTCAGTACAGAACAATCGAATGGAGGAGCCTTTGTGATGGCAACACAATCACCTCCAAGAAATTATAGTCTTGTACACATAACCGGTAGAGACAGGTCTTTTTGGATGTAAATCAAACCACTGAGACCATAAACATTGCTATTACTGCCATACCTAGGTACTATGGCTGTTTTATCTCGTGTGTGTGTGTGTGTGTGTGTGTGTGTGTGTTGGGGAAGGGGGGGGGTAATGTTTTTTGTGAAAGTTTTTCTCACTTTCAGTAGTCTTGTTTAGAACCAAGAAAACACTTTTCATCATTTCTGTTCTGACAACACACAAACTTTGCACAAAAAGGACCTGGACTACCTGTGCACAGTCCATGCGGACCCCTTTGGTTGAACAGGTGCCTTAGTTATCCACTTAGTCTGGCCATCCCACCCAGCAGACACAGTGGCCAATTGTTGTCTGCCAAATGCACTGCAAATTATGCCCACTAGATGTCACAGAGATTCAAATCGAGGTGTTCTGAATTTTGGCACTGGTGTGCTAGCGAAATATCCTGGTGTCTGGCTGTCTTATTATATGCGGTTAAAATCTCATTCATCATTTAGAGCAGAGGTTTACTGACTGGAAAACTATGAATGTGTGACAAAACCAAATGGGATTTGAGGCAGGGCAGATAATATGGCAAGCAAATGCATCTCAGAAGTAACTGTACATGATTAACCCTCACAGATAAAGGAATTAATGACTTATTTCTATCATCTGCTCAGATGTGGACTGTTCAGTTTTTACTTTGACAGAACGCTGGTAGTTTACAACCAGCTGGTAAGAGTGTAATGATATATGTATCCTCAAAGGCTAGGTTCATGTCATGACATGGGTCGTTTTTATTTGTGAGGCACTGCTGTCACCAGTTACATGGCTTTTATTATAATGCCACACAAGCTCATAAAATGTGGAAAAAAACACAGAGGTGCCAAACATTTGTTTCCCCATAGGCTAAAGTTCTCATTTAAATAAAGAACAATTTCTCTGAGACTTTTAAAGCAACATTTAGATCTGAGGGCTTTTTCAGCTATGATTTATGTAAACTAGAAGACCTTTCTTGAAATGGAAAATACAAGTAAAGTTCAAGGCTCAGAGCAGGTCAGCCGGACTAACATGCATGTAACAGGAAATAACTATGCATTGATTTTTGTCTCTGGAAAGATCAATTTTATTCTTCTTTTGTTTTCAAAGTACAAAGCAGCAAATCTCCTTTGCAGCTGGATATATCCTTTCCTGTACAAGAAAGTAAAAAAGTGCTATTAATCAAATCATCCGGGTGCGAACACATTGTGTTGTCCTTCTGCACAATAGAAACAGCCTAAATCATTGTAGGTTAAGAAGCACAAGCACATATTTCGGTAGGAAAAGAAACTCATGTAATAAATAGAAACAGTGATATATTGCACTTAACCCAAACAGTGTTTCTGTTGTAAATTATGATGGTGGGAACTGAATAACATTGACTTAAAAAAAGAAAAGAAATGCAGGCAGTAAGATAGATGTCATGTTTTGGAAATATAATGAGCACATATTTGAAGTAAAGGGCTTGTATCCTTCCTCAGAATTCCACTTTTTATGCAGGTTTACTTTACTATTTTCATGGAAATGGCTTTGTTTGGAGCCTAGACGTTGCTGCAAACTATGTTTTGAAAATACAGTTAGTTGGCAGATTTTTTTTATCACAGTGTTTTAACCTACCTCAGCTGACAACACTGACTAGAACTGTAGCCACAACATTATACAGTCACAGCAAATACACGTAAATTCTTTTATTTTACTAATTGCACCAACCTGAACAGGGACGTGGTGGGCCAGCAGTAAACGCAGGGAAATACACCTGTAGGAAATACAGAGCATACGTCCATCACGTGAAGGTCAAAAACATACACAATCAGCTCTGCTGATGCCTGGATGGGATTTATGTAACTTTTTCTTTTCAAAGTAGAAGTACCAGAACTTGGAGGAAGAACATGTGAACACGTGAAAAGCTCAAATGTTTAAATTAAATTAAAACCTTATTCACTGCGCACATTTATATGCACTTAATATATTGTCCTGTACATTACTTATACTACTGTTATTATTATTATTATTATTATTATTATTATTATTATTATTGTTTCTAATGTTATTTTATGCTTCTTAATTTAATATTTATATTGTGAAATGTAATTTAGTTTGTGAGAGACACTATTGAAATGAATTATTATTGAATTATTTTAATTCAATAATTGAATTATTATTATTATCATAAATATTTTTATTAATATTTTATAAATTGTATTTCATCACTTATTTCAGAGCACATGATCATATCAATAATTATAAAAAACAACAATCGTTATAATAATTAAATTAAATTATAATTAATATAACAAAAAAGCAATTATTATTATTATTATTATTATTATTATTATTATTATTATTATTATTATTAATAATAATAATAATAATAATAATAATAATTGTGATTGTTATTAACATTTGTATCATCATTATTATTAAAACAGCAAATAATAATAATGATGATGATGATGATGATTATTATGATTATGATTATGATTATTATTATTATTATTATTATTATTATTAATATTATTATAATTATTATTATTGGTTGGCATGGTGTCTCAGTGAGTAGTACGCCACCTCACAGCAACAAGGATTTGATCCCAAGCAGGGTGGTCCAGATTTAGCAAGTTCTTCCAGTGTCTTCAAAGGGCTTCTCCAGGAGCTCCGCTTTCCTCCCACCATCCAAAAACATGCAGCTAAGTTAACTAGAAACATTGAATGATATTTCCTCTAGACAGTATACCTGCTGCTACCTCATCCATTGCCTCTTCATCTGGCACTGCATCAATAGTCAGGGCACATCCCGAGAGGGCCACTTCTTGTTGTTGGACTTAGGTACGATTAGTTTAGTCTTTCCTCTGTAGAATAGTAATTGTCATTTTATGTCCTGATTTTATTTATTCCTATTTTATTTACTCTATATTTGATATTTGAGCTACTCTTGAGTTTTCCCATGGGAATCAATGCAGGAATCTTTGTTTTTCTTCTTTATTTTCCTTTTACAGAGAAATCTGGAAAAAAAACAATGTCCAATTTTAAAGTAAGTTTTGTGCGGAGTGATTTTTGTTATTTTCTGTTTTTCAAATGCAAACAAACGAAATAAACATGATTTTTAAAGCCTTTTGTAATTGCAACAATTTTCTTGTATTGTAGGTGCTAAGAATTTTAATACGGACTGTTCATTCATTGTAGATATAATTCTCTTGCTGTGGCCTTTCAGCCTTTCAAAAGTGTTTCACTCCCTCTAGCTCACTGATAGCAAGCAAAAGTGATGTCTTAAGCTTTATCACACCACCTGCCTATTTAAGATTCATAGAAAAAGCCATCCGCTCCAATCAATATCTTCTTAAAATTTAAGTTGCATAATGCGTCTCTCTCAGCAGCCTGATTTCAAACATCAGCAAAAAGTATTCCTAATTTTATTGCCTGCTGTAAATTAAAATTAATGATGCTGACATCTACAATTAACAATGAAAATGGCAGATTCGTATAATTACTTTAGCATAACATTGTTTAAAAGAAGCTCAAGGTGCTCACGTTCAGCCGGCATTCAGCAGAAAGCGGGACGACGGCTTCATCACATTTCATTCGCCGTACGAATCAACAATGGGAGGGGGAAAGCTGACAAAAATGATGCACTCATTTGGGAATCTTTTACCATGCATAATTAAGCAAATTTGATTGGAATTAGGCAGGACTTCTTTGGTTGGGTTTTAATGAATGCAAATCAAGCATCTACATCTCTAAGATTCATTTCAGAAGATTAAAAAACAAAGCTGACTGGAAGATGGAAGTCTCCAAAGCTGGAAAGTAAAGCTTTTTTTTCTTGCTCGTCTCATTGAAAAAGCTTATACTCAGATTTACAAAAAAATTTTTTTTTAAAGTAATATAGACATCTGTACCAATACATACACACATATATGGATCAAGCTTATGACTGCTTTCCTAATATTGTGTTGGTCCCCATTTTGCTGGTGTATTCTGACACCAGCATTAACTTCTGCAATCTGAGCTACCCTAACCATATCCCTAAACCTAGCTCAAACCCTGACCCTATCCCTAACCCTAGCCCCAAACATTATCCTAGCCCCAACTCTTACCATAGCTCTGACCCTAGTCACATGCTAAACCTGAACATCAGTGCTCAGACATAAAAAAAAAGATTTTTTTAAATCCCACAGTTATACTTGAAACAAGAATGTAAGTTATTACATGTCTGTCTATTTTAATACAGTTTGTTTTTGAAATGTAATATCACTGTTAAAGTTGTTGTTGTTGTTGCATATGCTTTATCTTTTTATGGATGAGCCATTGTAGAGGATAACAAACGTGCATAAACAACTGGGAAAAGGGGCGAGTGAACAAACATATTACTGAATCAGGAAAAAAAATGCAGGTAAGTGATGGGATTATTGATAGTGACAAACCAAACACACCAGGACCGCTGCACTGTTTGGAGAGATGGTGGAGTCACTTTTTAAATGCAGCTTTCTTCGATAAAGAGAATTGGTAATAAAAAGTTTGAGATAACAGCTTGAAAACGTTTAATGTACACATTAAGGTAGTTTATGATGTTGTTTGTTGAGTTCATTTAACATTTCTATCTATATTCAATTACTATATACTAGATCTAAACCACAGAGGTTATACTCAGCGATTTATACCTATAACAAATGAATAAATACAAATGTATGTAGACAATTGTATTATTATTAAAATTAACAATTATAATATTATAATTGCATTAAATATTTTGCTCAAATTTATTATAATATAATCTTTATTAATATATAGATCGTTCTATAATGACTTCTATGTAACTGTTTAAGCCATTTCTCTGAGAACTCTGAGAACTGAGAACTCAGAGAGCTTTAATTAAGATTACAGTTCATTCCAGAGCTGGTCAGTGGGGTTAAGGTCAGGGCTTTGTGTCTATAACTAGATGGCATGCCAAATATTTTGTTTTAATTTGGACACCTTTATTATGAATTTCACACTTTTGTGTTTTGATGGGACAGGGAAGGAATAGGGAAGGGCGGGGACTATGTAGAAAAGGTATGTATGAGTTTGCATGTTCTCCCGATGTCTCTGTGGATTTCTTCCTACAGTTCAAAAACATGCTGCCAGGTTAATTGAAGACTTGCCGGTCCCAAGCCCGGAAAAATAGGGAACCAAAATCAATGTTGTGGATCATAATTCATCCTTTTTTACATCTATTAATCTTTTAATTTTCTAGATGTCTCTTAAAAAGCTTTAATATTACTCTTATTACTTGTTCATGTCACATTTTAACCATACTAGTTGACATTTTGAAGAATATTTTTTTAATATCAGTGTTTTACTATTTGTTATTTTGTTCTTCCTCATAACTAATAATTTTTTTCCTGACTTCCTGTCAGAATAGAGAACATAAACGCTAAACATTTTATGCAAACAGGTCCCTTCTCCACTAAAGGCTGTTGAACGCTAATCCTTCCGACTCCTGCCCCCACCCCTGTCCACCGCACACACTTCTTTCTGCCAGAGCGTGTACATCGATTTGATCTCTCACATCAAAAGACAAACACTGATGCGAGTCAGCAGTTCCTCTGTCAATGTCACTCCTTTATGTGATTCTTTCCATTCGCATCTTTATGGCACAGGGGGATCGAGCATTAGGCAATCACAACTATTGGCATTTCTTTAAAAGAGATTCATGAGTACAGGGGACGAGGAACGACTGGCTAACAGCATTTCGTACACATTCCTGTGCTTTTAAACATCCTCTCTGTATTTTTTTCAATACTGTCTTTTAGGATCGGCCTCCAGCCGTGCAGGGATAAGTTGAATATGCTCAAAAAACTCGACGGCGAAGTTTACGGCTCCACGAGGAAGCCTTTATGTGGGCCTTAATCACGGTAAAACACAGCCCGGTATTCCGAGCGCATCGTGCTCCCCCTGCTCCGCCGGGTGACAGGGAGAATTAATATTTGGCCTCTGATGCATTCTTTTTGAAGGAATAAAGGAAGTATAGAGACGCATAATCTATTCAAGTAGCGGTGGGAATAGCGAGCGCTGGGCTCTCTCTGTTTGAGCTGTTGTGTCTCATTTTGTCTGCAGAAGATCAGAGAGTGGAGAACTTCACTTCTGAGTGGATGGAGAGAAATGAGCCCATGCTGCAAGTCCTAAATCATGAGGGAGTGTTTTGTATGAGTAACCAGGCCATTGAGCTTATTTGCATCACATCGCTGGATAAATATAATGCAAGGTGATATGCACAACAGCAAACACACTGACAGTCGAGTTTTAGGCGTTTGTGCAAAACATAAAAGCATTGACACTGCTATTCAGAAAGACAGTCACATTACACGGTGGGCCCTTGATTTACAAATTTAATTGGTTCAAAATAATAATACAATAATAAACAACAATGCAAAGTATTGGACTGCACATCACACATCAGATTTCAGTACAGAATGTGTGTTATACCATAAACTATGATACGTTTATATCTTTCTCACTGTCTGCTTTCCAAATGTTTGTTAACTGTGTATATGTGGTGTGTTCTAAAACCTAACGAGCTGCCTTGCTGTCTTACTGCATACATAGTCAGCTACCTAATGTTGCCATATAAATCAGGTCATTCAAATGCTCACTATAAGCTAACAGTTTGTTTGCATGTTAAGTTGAAAAAAGTATTTATAACACAAATGTTTGTGAGTCAAGTATTTTAAAATCATCTGTTTGTTTATTTATGATTTTAATGTCACAGTTTCATCTGTTCAAGTTCAATATCAAACCTTGTCACAGCTGTTGCTGTGAGGCAAAAGTGGCACCAACCAAGCCACCATGCAGTTTTGTAAAGCAACAATAAGTAAAATAAAATGTATTGTATCATTGTTTTTAGATTTTTGTTGTATTTTTTCTTTTGGCTGCTCTTGTTAGATGTTGCCACAACAGAATGTGATTATTGTTGATTCACCATTATTGATTTGGGCCTATTTTTTGCTGCATGCCCTTCCTGACACAACAGTTTCTATTTATCTGGGCTTGGGACCGGCATTACAATGCACTGGTTTATTCATCCTAGTAGATAGTCACCTATAGGACAATTCAGTTTTTCCCATTAATCTGATTGCATGTTGTTGGACAGTGAAAAGCAAAAGATTAAGGGCCTTGCTCAAGGGCCCAACAGTGGCTGCATGACAGAACTAAGATTAAAACTCTTGATCGTTCAGTTGAAAGCCCAAAGCTCTACCCACTAGGCTACAATAGTCAATTACAGATCAGCCATTTCTGCTCAGCACCAGCTAGATGGTTTTCCCCTTTTCTGATTGATTGTTCAATTTTACATTAACTAGAGCTTTTTCTTTATTTACATGAATAAGAATGTATGTGTTCCTAATAAATTGACCAAACAAAGGATAGGGCAGCAATCCATCACAGTGGCTTGATGACCCCTCTCCTTAGACAAGCCTAATCATTTCTGAGTAGAAACCTGTCTGGCCGGACCTCAGCACTGGCGGGCTAGTACTCAAAACAATCAAAATAAGCTTATTGACTAGTCATATTTATTCGTATTTATTTGCTTAGACCCACTTTTAATGCACCTTTTCTTGAATACTGTCCACTGGATCTTATTAGGCAAATCTTTAATGGGAGACAGTTGGCCTCATGTTTCCTTTCTGCACCACAAATTACACATTTAAGTTCACTCAAGCGGACAGTGTGTCTTTTGAAGCATTTAAATAATGAGAACAGTGTAGAGTTCATGCTGTAGATTGTACACCGGTGCAGAATTTAAACAAAACTGACTTTATTATAAAATACAATTATATACAACAGGTTTATTATATGAATAGAAAATGCTAGGTATCCCAGCTTCGACTTAAGCAGAATAATTAAAATCTACACAATCAGAAGTAGCTTTGAAAGTTTTTTAATTATTTTTTTCTTAAATTGAGTGCAAGTTCTTAAACTGGTGAAAGTAGATCTTGAGGATAGTGGACAGTCTGCTGGGTGAGGAGATGCACCAGTGGGACTAGAGACTTGGAGGATGGACGTCAGGACAATTTTTTTTGGATGCTGAAAAATGAAACATTTAGCTTCATAAATGATCTATAAAAGCATTTTTCCACCTCTTTTTTTGCATTTTGGGAACCCCTGGTCATATATTACTGCTGTAATTATACTATGGTATATTATTGCAGCAATACAGGATTATAATAACATCAATTTAAGGTTGGGGGTACACGCAAAATATATCAGATTTATTATGTTATATTACATAACTACTGCTATTACTACTATTATATAATCATTATACTATCTTATTGCCTATAGTATAGTATATTGCTGGTATTATTATATTATATATTGTTGTATTATTATTATTATTATTATTATTATTGACCTTTGAAATTCGTTTTGCATGTTTTAGGGCTGTATGTTGTCTTGTGTTTTTTGGTCCTGTCAAGAGGAACCACTCAGAATTTTGTTGCACCATGACTAATAAAGTTCTATTCCATCTGTTTTTTGAAAGTATTGAAGTTAAAAAGGATGGAAAATGATCTGCTTTTTTTATTAAAAAGTATTTATCATGAGACATTGTTTTAGGAGACGTCCCCCGCATTAGCTCCTTGCTTGCTTTTCCTGTTTTGTCTACTCCTCTTTATTTTCTTCCTTCTCTTCTTGCACTCCGTTCCTCCTCCTCGATCCTGCACTTGGCTCAGTCGTACGTGCTTTGGCATTGTCTCCTACCACCCTCTCTGTCCATGAAAGACACTTTGTCCTCTCGTGTTGGAAATTCATAGTGAGCGAGGCCAGATGAAATGTCTTGGCACTGGTTACTGGATATTCTGCTGTAAGACCTGAATGTTTCTTTAGCATCGTGTTGAGGGAGCTAATGTTCCATCTCAGTTGAAATAATATCTTCTTTTGTTTCTTATAAATAGACAAAGAGGAACAGATGGTCTATTTGGGTCTATGTGGGACTGATTATCAGTAAGAACAATAGAATCCTGGAAATACTGAACATACCAGCTGAAAATGAACAAAATTACACATTTGAATAATTTGGTACAAAATTACAAGTAAAAAAGTTGAATCTTTTAAGCCCCCAATAACCTCTATCCAAGGTTCTATCCAACACCTGGAATTAAACTTGTATGGGAAAATCTACAGTTAGTGTGAGTAATATACGTTGGAACACGCAGGTTAATTGGAAACACTGAATTGTCCTGGGGATGTGTGTGTGAGTGTGTGTGTGTGTGTGTGTGTCTGTTATGTGCACACCCCCTCATCACACAGACACACACACCCCCAACACACAAACACACACATCCACCGTGACCTACTCCAATTGAAATGCTGTAACCCCCATGACCCTGATTGGATAACAGTTTAAATAAGTGAGTGAGAGAGTAAACTTGTACATTAATGTCCCCTTATGGAGGATTTATGCTAGATCTTGTAAACCACAGTGAGACCAGATTGTACAGAGATGCATTGTTTGTGTTGTATAAAAAAATCAAGTTTTAAAAACACCGCATTAATTGACCAATTTCAGTCTTCAATCAAGGCTTTTCAGATTTCAGACTTTTGTGGTGTGTCTGTGTGATTTGTTAACTAACTATCTTTGCTTTCGAATAAATAATTACTTTGTGCAATTGAGAGGAAGATTTATGCTGGACCGGGACATGAGAGACATTTTCTCTACACTCTAAATTCGTTTATGCCATTTGGCGCTGAAATCCATACGCTTACCGAACACACACTCATGTAGGAACATACATGAATCGACACTAAATCATATTTATTGCCAGGAACACACGTCCAGCTGGCAGGCAGTCTGTTTAACAAAGCCTGGATTAATGTATAGCGGCGAATCACTGAACTTAAAGACCTATGCAAAACAACACAGCTAATCACTCATTAGCATGTGCTTGATCATGTTTGCTGAAGGAAATAAACAGTAAATTAGGGTTCGTTTGGCTGCCCACACACCAGCCCCTCTCAACCGCACATGCCCGTATCTCTGAAGATATTCCCAGATGTACAAGGATGTGATGGCGTAATGCAGATGACTTGGCCCCCATAAGCCCTTACTTAGGATTCTGTCTAAGTGTTAAAATCAATTCCAAGTAAATAACATGAAAAGCTTTAGGTAAGCACTTTTGCACTGTTAATTTAGCCTTGTTAAATTAGCCTCAGCACTGCCGTGATGGGACAATAGGGAGGGAAGAAGCCTCAGTAAACCGGATTGAAGGCATTTAATGCCAAGGGTCAATTATCTGTAATGGTTTTAAGCTTGCATGTAAATTAACCAGTTACTGAATTTTAATGTAATTTTACTATAATGATAAAGATATTGCTATGAATTAAACGCAGTCAAAGTAAAAACCTATTTCAAGTCAGTATAGGGGCTTTCATTCTTTCAAACCTATCGCCTTTGTTCCGTTGTACTGTTGATGTGGCATGTGATGTGGTTTACCTAGATTTACCCAAGGTCTTTTTTTTAGTTTTTTTAGTTTCCTCTCACTTTATCAAGGCTGCATTTATAATAAGGAGCTGTTCTTAATGACTTGCCTCATTAAATAAAGGTAAAACAAATAAATAAATACACCTACTGAAATACGTGATTTTTTTGGGGCTGTTCCCATTAGAAGTCAACACAGCAGATCGTGATCCGCATTATTGATTCAAGGAGTTATGATGCCAATCTTTCATCTGGGCATGTGCAAAAATGAAAACAAATGAAATAAATAAGAATAAAAAGAAAGTGGTAAAAATCAAATATATATATATATATATTGATACAATTATTAAATAAATAACTTTCAAGCTTCTATATGGACAAAACTATTGACACTCCTCTCCAAATTTCTAAATTAAAACAATTCAGCCATTGGAAAGGAAAAGTTCTCAGAAAAGTGGCTGCTGTACAAGCTGAAAATATCCCATAGAGGTTACTCAATTTTCTAAGCATTTATCTTATTAAAGATCTTAATAAGATATTTGCAAGCTTTCTCAGTTCCTTCTGTAATTATTTTTGTCCCAATTCATGATTTAGATAATCGTACAAAACACAATATTCCACAAACAAAAAAATCCCTAGTAGACAATTGTAAGTAGTTAAAATTGAATATAATTGAAAGTCATTTAATTGTCCCCTAACCTGATAAAATGTTGCACCACATTTTGCAGTAAATATGGCAAGTATCAATTAAATATGTTTGTGTTTATTATTAAATAATTTTGTATTTCCAGTCTCACTAAATCTATAACGATAACATTCAGAAAGTTCATTTCATTTTAAATCAGCCCTGTTATTCTGATCAGGAGTATAAGGCTGTAACACCATGGCCATGCATTGCAGGACATCAGCTTCCTCCCTTCACCAGTCATGTCTGTGTGTACACCCTAACCCTAGCAGTGGGGGCTAGCGGCACCATCTGAGCACATGCTCTGGTCTCCTTTTCTTTTTTATACTCAGTAATAATTGGCTCATTAACTTTATTATTCCATTACTTTGACTAAATGAAGCATAGTAAGTTAGATATGTTGCAGTTTTGTTAGTTTTACAAAGCGTGACAGAGTTCTTCCGAATTCCTGCCCTTAAGTTCCACCTGATCTGGGGTCGAGAGGAAAGCACACCCGGCGGAACGTATGCAGGCCGATCCAGTGTGAAAGATGCTACATTATGCTCCGGTTATTCCAGTCGGAGTTGAAGCCAGGCCGTGTTTGCTTTTCTGGCGCTAGCGTTTATGTATGCTACCCCAGTTGATTTCCACATCTAAAAGGACAGAGCATCTCATTTCTTGTCACTGTCTCCTAAATTCCTAAAGGTACAATTAGCATTTTGTCTGACAAAATGTTGAAAGGTTCATAGATTGATATTTGCGGTAATGCAGCAACATGCTTTTTTTCCTCAAATGCAAATTTTGACATTTATTAACTTTTATTCCGTATCTGTTTATGTATTGTAAAGAATCCACGTATATTTAATTAAAACCAAAATGAAATGAAATTACGCTGATCAAATCCTGATCAGTAGGTGAAGCACGGAAAAGTGTGGTTTAGTATTAGGGCAATTAAAATTGATACAGCCCTTGATTTATGCATGCTTTATGGCATTTTTATTGTGACCAGCATTTCATAGCAGCACTGGGCAGGAATATTTATTTACTGTGGATCTCTTTCCCCTTAGGAGTGCTTTCCTGCTGCGAAATAATGTCAGCACTTTCCCACCTTCACAGCCCTTTTGTTTCAAAATCTATTAACGATTCTAATTGTACAGCGCTGGTTAAGTAAGCACAGTAAATAAGGCAGGAAATGCACTATTTCCTTTTAGTGCAGATTAAAGGTAGGACTGGTTATGTTGAAACACATCGCCAAAGTCTACTCTCCCGTCTGGTTTAATAGCAGCTTGTGAGCGAGCTTCCTGATGTTCCAGACGTGGAGTTTCTCTGATAGAAAAATACATCATTCCATCCTCACATCTGTTAATTAACATATCCGTGCTGCACAATCTTCAAAAGAGATACAATCTCTTTAAATTTGATTAAAGTGATACCTATTAGGCAGAGTGTTTTTCTTTGGGCCTTTCTGCTAATTAAATAGCTTTGTATGGCATCGACTGCCTTTCCTAGACACAACACCCCGGATCAACCGCTCTATTCAAGACACCCATATCTTAATTGCAGATCATTTTGCAAATGTGGTTCAATTTCCTTTACAAGACAGTAACTGTTAACTGCTATTTTTAAAGCCAATAACATCGTCAAAGCTTTGTATGATTAGAGCAATTAAAGTTTCCCTTTGTTTTCCGAATACAGTCAGATAGGCAGCAGTGTTTGCTTAACATTTATTAAACATTTACTAAATGGAATTGAATCTGTCATCGTCAGTGTTTACTGTGCCAATTAACTTTTGGGCAAACACTCGTTTAGGGAACATTTCACAGCTTAAAGCCCTGATAAGTCTGCTGATTTGAATAAACTTTTCTTTTAACCAACATTACATTACACTAGATAAACCATTACATTAAATAAACCATTTACTGATCTGGTGTTTTTAATACGAAGCTCAGTTGGGTCGTTTGGTAAAATGCCATAAAAACAAAAATCAATCATTTCCAAGCTCTATTTAACAAGATTAAAGCATAACAGAAGATTATATTGTTAAAAACAAGTTTAAAGCCAGCAACACACTCAGAAAAAGCTGGAACGGTGCAAACAAAAATTAAAAGTTATTTTAAATTAGTTGTTTAAGCATTTAAATGTTATGGGCCTTGCTATAGGGCCAAAGAGCAGCAACCTGACCATGGTAGGACTTGAACCAGCAACCTCTGGATTACAAGTCTAGTACCTTACACAACAGCAGCATGACACATGTAATCCTAATTCTTAAGTACATAAGGGCTCTTAAAAATGTTCAACAGGCTAAATTCTATTTATTAATGATTTCCAAACCAAACAACATGTTTACAGTCACCTTCCTTTGTGATGAATTTTTCCAGCACTGTACCATAAGCAAAGATGTTTTTTGTTAAGCGTGTAGCCACTGATGCACCGCTGCTGTCAAATCATTACTACATGAACATAAAGTCAAAGACAAGACAATACCACTTCCTACAACCAATTCCTTACCATTTCCAACCAAAATATCAACGTGCAGTAACATTTTGAACATCCTTCATATCATAAGGTTTATTTTTAAGGACTAAGAGAGGAATCCGAGCTGATGGAGCTTTGTGTTGCCTCCATTTGAAGTCACCTCATTGATTACCTTGTGCTGAGTGGAAATGGCTCATGCATCTCATGTACATTATAACAAATGTTCTCTTTGCATTACAATTGAACTGCAATTGTTATGTCCAATCAATGCGAAAGGTCAAAGGATCGCCTCTGCCAGCAATTTAATGGAGAAGTCGATGAGGATTCATTTTAATCACTGCTTCAGTTGCCCAACGAATACAACAAAAACCATCAATGGCACAGTAATTATGCAGTTTTACTTTGCAACTCAGACATCCACAAATCTTTTGTCTTCCACACACACCCTCACTGCTTAAAATAGTGCACAAAGTGTCTGAGTTACAGTAAATGGATTCCATGAAAAGAAAGAACTAGCTTTCTCTCTTGTGTCCTGATATGCTGTAATAATATAATAGTTCCTAATTTGATTTGTTTTACATACACACTTACTGACAAGTCAAAGTACTAAATCAATGATAAGCTTTGGGGCAACAGTTTTGGGGAAAATACATTACTTTTCCAGCATAGCTGGGCCCCTGGGTATCAAGCAAAATCTCCAAAGAAAGGGTTTACATAGATCCCCGACCTTAATTTCAATGATCACTTTCAGGATTAATTTAGAGTAAAAGTTAATTGTAAGCCAGGTCACAAGCATCAGAATCAGCCTATAAAAAACTTTGCTTTGATTGAATTGGCACCATTTACTCTTTAAAAGTTTTGGGGCAGGGCAGGGATTTACTATGAGCAAAAGAGGCACATTAATGCTGTTATTGGTATTTTGGAATGTAATGTTTACAAAGACAGATGTTTACACATGTTTAGCCATTTAACAAATGCCTATTATGAGGAATGCATGTTTTCCATGTAAAACTATATCATTTAGAATGATGGATGGGCTACAGATGGATGGATGGATGGATTGATGGATGAATGGATGGACAGACAGAGAGACAGATGGATGGATTGATAGATGTTTTAATTTATTAAAACATAAACCTTTTGTTATTTTTCTACTGTACACAGTCTTCTGTTTATAATCCTTGGCATGGCGTTTTAACCTATGTTTAGATTTTACTCTGCCATCCTCCAGAAGCTTTTGGATTTGTATTTATATTTTTTGCATTTAGCAGACGCCCTTGTCCAGAGGGACTTACAGAGAAGTAAATAAGTAAATATCCTCTTATGTTTTTTTCAGACAACGGTTTGAGAATGCAAATAAAAATACATGAATAAGAATGATTTTTTTTCTAATAATGATTTAGTAACATGTCCCAAAGAATTTCTTTTCACTGTAACATCCAAAGTTCAGTTTGCATTTGTGTTTACATCACAAAGTTAAATACAACTTGAACAACAACAAAAAAATCAAATTACAGTATATTACCTGTAAGGAAAGGAAATCTTAAAAATAGTTTGGTGATAGCATCCAACCAAACTTGAAAGGTTAGGTTTTTCTTTATCAAGAATAAAGTCCAAAGAATGTTGTGCTAATTTTGGCTATGTGATGGGAGGGAACAACACTAATTAGTAAAGAAACAAACAAAAATACAGAGGTGTATTTCCTAAATAAAATGCAAGTGTGATTGCAGCACTGGCAGGTGAGACGGTGCATGTCCAAAAATTGCATTGAAGAGGGGGAGTCATGAATAGACCAGGTGATTTAGAGTAAGAACGGCATCTTAAACATTCAAAAAATGAATGGAAGTGAATTGGGCAAAAAAGTGCGTGACAGGTGAGCGGATGTGCGAATCCAAATGCTTTACAGAAAACATGCAGGTTGTGAATTCTTTTTCCCAGACCGGTGACTGAAAAAGGCATACAATTTATACTTAGCAATTTGTGTTTACATATTTTTGGCCATGTTGTGGTTTTATTTAATCATGCAGTGACTGAAAAATAACAGGGGCACGAGGGTTGAGCTCTGATGTTTAAGCTCAACTGTGCTGGGCAGCCAACAAGCTCAAGTGACCATCCCTTAGAGAGGAGGGAGGTCGACTGGGATTTTTGTCACTGCTATAACTGAGGTCAAGGAGCCCATATGAAGGAGGGATGCACAGCAGTGCTTGACTCTCCAAATGCAATGCGGCTCTATGAGAGACTCCCGGAGGGTGGAAAGAAGCACCCGATGACACCACGCAGGTCATGTAATAGTCACTCTGCCTGGTCACTGCAAGTGGGGTGTTGCGGGCAAAAACTTCCATGAATTTCACAAGCGGGTGTAAACTTTTGACTTCTACATCATGAAGGCTGGTCCAGGGTGAGTTAAAAGCCCTCTCATCTCCAGATAAGTTAAGCTTGACATCTGTCCTTCACTGTTCTTCATCGTGTTCACAGTGAGCTGCTTCTTTGTGAGGATGAGGTCAATGCCTCCAAGAGACAAATATTCAAGATCAATAAGCTCAGTTTTACCCCACAAATCCCACCTGGGACACATTGTTTGGACAATAGTATTGTGTAGATCCAATAAATAGTTGAGTGGAAAAGTGAACCCTGATGGTTTTAAATATAATCAAAACAACTCCTTTATTTATACAAATTATTTACAAAAGAGATTTATATGCTTTCTGTATATACATTTGTTTTACATGTATCCTCATAGTTTGATTTGTTTGATCTGGAGAAAGCTGTGTAGACAGAAGAGCAATAGAAAAAATAGTGAATGATCTGAATAAGAAAATGCAAGAATCTAGATGGTTAACAAAATATCACATGGAAATTATATCTAAATGATTTCTTCAAATATGCAATATGCAATCCCAGCATTCATTGCAGCTAAGTCAGCTTAGACATTAGTTTATTCAGCTTAAAAACTGGGTGGTACACTGGTTTAGTGTGTAGAACTGTCATCTTACAGCAAGAAGGTCCTGGTTTTTATCCTCAGGTGGGGCGGCCCAGGACCTTTCAGTGTGGAGTTTGCATGTTCTCCATTTATCTGTGTGCATCTGCCCTTGATGTCCGTTAGGATCCTCTTTACTAAGGCAGCTATCAAGGATGGGTTTTGAGATAGTGTTTGGTTACCTGCAATCGATTGTCGGCGTGACAACTGAGAATTATTATTTTCACTGGGTGTCTCTCTGCATTCTTGATCAAGCTAAAACGACAAAATGAATAAATGTATTGGAACCTGGTTTTGATTCTTATCAGTGTCTGTGAGGGGTTTTGCATGGTTTTTGGTGTTCACGTTGCCTTTAAAAATTGTATTAAGAATCTCATGATTAAAATGCTAAATGTGCAGGAGTGACTGTACTATACTGTGTACCTTATAATTTTTTTTTTCATTTCATTACCTAGTTTTTCCTTTGTTCTACCTCTATTTTTACCTTTACTCAAGGCTTTCGTAGGTCGGTCCTCACAGGAATCCCTGGTTGCAATGCAGTAACACACTCCTGACAAGACACCAATCCATCACAGGGCCTCAGTTTCCCCAGTCAGGTCAATGTGTAGATGCCCAAAAGACGATATCACCAGTGGAGATTTGAATCCTGGATCCCATCAGTAGGGAGTTGGCATAATTTACAGCTGTGACAGAGAAGCAGTTGTTTAAAAGTTGGATAGGTAGTGTAGTCTAGGTATGCATGGTGAACCAACCAACAAATGCTAATCTGAAGTTAGTGTTTCTGTTCAACCAGAGAGCCAACTTCATGCAATTAAAAGTTATTTATCTCAGTTTTTAGAGTTCATCAATTATACTGAAATACACTTAATGTCCATAACGAGGATGATGTATGATTGGCCTAATTATTTCTTATTCACTATGCTCTCTAAAGCATATCAATTTTGTTAATACCACGTAATTAAAACTTGTCAGTGCACTACAAGTTAGCGAGTGTATTAATGACTCTGACAATTATTTTAATTAAATAGCCAATTACAGAAAAACCTTAACCATGAGAATTGACATTTAAATGAATTTAATTTAAATGGCTTTTTAACATTGTTTTACCAACGCCTTATAGGGTGAATAAATTATGACATCAACCAACACAGGCTGCCATTGATCATGCTAAAATCATATCATAGCTCTGCTTTTGAATACTGCTCTGCCTTGATGCATAGTTCTATGGTTATTCATCAAGGTTGAAAGCCATACGAGCTTGTTCTGTGCCATTTTTATTCCTGCTTTCTCAGTGTTAAGCACTAGAGTTGGTATGTTGGGTATTCAGTGGAAACTAAATCTCTTGTTGGCACCACTCACTCAATGCAGTCTTAATCTGTCTCTGCATTTTTAATACAATATCATTATCTGTCTGTCCTGTTTGATACCTGAAGTAATGGATTTGATTACCTAGTGCTGTTTCATTGGCGTGCAAGATCAGTAGCACACATCATTTAGCAGAG
The DNA here is from genome assembly GCA_034509265.1 of Microcambeva bendego. Lineage (NCBI taxonomy): Eukaryota > Metazoa > Chordata > Actinopteri > Siluriformes > Trichomycteridae > Microcambeva > Microcambeva bendego. The sequence continues at coordinate 18,218,640 of JAYDZG010000010.1, forward strand.
CTCTTTCACAGTGTGTCTCCATGTCAAGTTGAAAATCACAGATTAAAACAAAATAATAATGCACATTTTTCATCCAGTCAAATGCATTTCAATGTGTGTGGTACAAAGCTTCTGCTTGTTTTAAAACACCAAGTCCAAGTTTGCTCAACATGAGCTGTGAATGTGTATAAAATAATTCACAACAAAACAAACTACTGGGTAAACAACTAAGTCCTTTCATGTATCTGTTTTGAGAGTGGCAGGCTGTCCTCACAGCAAGAAGGTCCTGGGTTTTATCACCAGACGAAGTGGTCCAGGTCCCTTCTGTTAGGAGTTTGCTTTGTTAGTGTCTGCGTGGGTTTCCTCCGGGACCTTCAGTTTCCTCCCACAGTCCAATGACATTCAGCCATGTTTCTTCGAAACACTGAATTGTCTTCCAGTTATCTAGCCACTAGGATGCATAAAGCAGTGCATTGTAGTGCTGGTCCCAAGCCTCGATAAATAGGGAAGGTTGTGTCAGGAAGAACATCTAGCATAAAAAAATATGTCAAATCAACGATGGTGATCATGACACCTAACTGGAGCAGCAAGCAGCAGTGAATAAATTGTGAACAGAAAACCAATTTGTGTTGGAATTGGAACAGGAAAGTCACTTTTGTCAGGAAGAACACCGATGCATTGCTCAAGTTTGTGAAAACCACATTTCATTTACAAAAACTTGAGAGAAACCAGATCCAAGAGGGACCCATGGGCATGGTAGTCTCAAACAAGGTGTGTTTATGTAAATTACTAGCGCAATGATATCTCGGCAAAGGAAAACACAGGTGCGTTACTGACCAAAAAAACCTAGACAACAGTCAACAGCCCAAAGGTCAGACCTTCATTGCTATCTTGGTGCTCAATTGTCAACACAGGTGTGTGCCTAATGGATGTACACCCATGCTTGTAATGTACACTTGGACACACATCAGTGCACAAACTCAAAGTGCATGCCCATTCCATCAATCATAAACATAATACAAAGTAAAATAACTTAATTTTACATCATTCTGTTAGGGGACAATGACTATAGATTAAAGACCTGGCTGATTACATCATATATCATGCCTATAACAGTGTGTGACATAGCTTTTAATCTCAAGCACACCAAAGTAGAGGTATGCACTCCCATGGGGCATGAAATGTAATTCTAATAGAAACTTCAACAAGCAGTAGTGGGTTTAAAAAAATTAGACCTCTTCACCAAAGCACGCAATAGATTGTGAAAGGGAAGCGTTAAAGATCAGCTTGCACAGGAGTCACCTGTAGCCTAGTAAGTAAATGACATGATTTGATAAACAGGACAAGTGATTGTATATGGGTCATTAAAAGTCAGGAAAGTTGTACTGGAATTTTTAAGGTGCTCACTTTTGAGTTATTTGATCACTGCTTTTACTCATTTCTACAACACTGAAGTGCTCGCACACCTTCACAGCACGAACAAGCTGGTTAGTTTCCCCTGCTGAGAAGAATTCAAGTTCAAGTAGCTGTGTCACTGAAATAGCAAATGTGTAAATGATTGGTTTATTTCTCATTTCGCCCCAAACACACCCAAGAGACTTAGTTCATCCGTTTTGCACTGTGCAAAACATAGTTTTCCCATTTTTAAAATCGCAAAATCAAAAAATGTGACTGTTCCATCATAACCATCACATTGAAGAGACATTAAATAAACAAATTAATTGATGTATGTGTTTATTGACCGATAACTTAAGAATATTCTTATAAAAAAAACTTTAACAGCCCTAAAAAATCTTCTTCTTTCAGGTGCTCCCAATAGTAGTTGCCACAGTGATTCCCATACTTTGAACCATAAGGTGGGCAATTTGTGTGCTCTTCACAGGTTTTTCTTTGGGCTGCTCCCATTAGGGGTCACCACAGCAGGACATGATCTGCGTTATTGATTTGTTTTAAAGCTAAATGTTCTTCCTGACACGACACTCCCTGATTATTCGGGCTTGGGACCTGCACTACAATGCACTGGGTTATGCATCCTATTGACTAGGCACTTTAAGGACAATTCAGTGTCATATTTTTGGCTTGTCTGAAGACACTGTAGATCCCATTGGAAACTCATGCAGACACAGGGTGAACCTTCTAACCCAGAACCTTCTTGCTGTGAGGTGACATTGCTATCCAGTGAGGCACCATGCCACCCAATAGCCGTAAAAACTACATAAAATATGTCC
>JAYDZG010000010.1:18230390-18241368 GCA_034509265.1 Microcambeva bendego
CCGATCTTGGTTGACGTCACTACACAGAGTGGCCAGGTTTGGGGTTTTCTTAAATTTATCTATATTAGGATACTTTATTTGTTTGTATTATTCATTTATTTATACAATGTGTGATTTGTTTGAAAATTGCATTTCATTATTTTTATACAGAAAGGGAAATGGGCAGCATTGTTTTGCATGGTTTGTACCCATCTCAGAAATAAACAACATTGTTTAGATAAATGAAAGATCATCACAATTTTTAAAAGAAAGAATAGGTCATAAATTGTCTTCAATTTCATTTTGTTTAACACCTTCCCCCCTTACCTCAAGAAAAATCATATCAAACCTGTGTAGTGACGTCAACCTGGGTAGCTGTTTAAAGTGAATATCGATACATTTTACATTAATGACTGATTTGAATAGTGGCACATGTGCATCGATTTTTAATTGTCTTGTGGTGCATAGTTATATCCACATTGATGTCTTTAACGATCTGATGGCCAATGCTGCGGTGGTGACTCGGAGCTGTAAACGGCATCAGCAGGATTGGCGATGCCAGCCTGGAGGACAGGTGATATTTAGCTCTGCAGGCTGTTTTCATTTAGGTCAGAACAAGCTCCACTTTACAGGGCAATGCGAGCACCATGACTCCATTAAAGAAAACAACAGGCTGCAGAGTGCTGGTGCTGTTTTTCTGAGGACAAAAGAAACAAATTCACATTCAAATCCACGACGTGGCTCTGAAATACCTTAAAAGCTTTTCACAAACTGTTGTCATGGTGGCGTGTTGTTTACAATGAATCTGCCTTGACAAGTTATTGGAAAACATTTAGCAGACTCTTTTATCCAAAAATTACAGTACACAACCTGTAGTAATTGAGGGTTAAGGGCTTTGCTCAAGGCCCCAAAAGTGTCAAACTGACAGTGGTGGGGCTTGAACTGGCCACTGGTTCAGTGTGGTTCAGTATGTTAACCGCTAGACTACAGATGCCGAACTTAGAATGTCTCATTAAGACATTTGCACCTAAGCAAAGATTCTACATAATTCTGGAACACTAGATATTTTCGAAATAGGTTTTAAAATGTGTATGAAGACATGGCATCAGTTCATATAGGTTATTTTGGGGGCAATGGGTGCTGTTTGGGCTCACACACACTTTATTGCCATTCTGAAGGAGACAACTCCCAACAAGATAGAAATTGATTTATTCTTGTCTGTTTTCCCACCACTTTTATCTTACTTACAGTAGGTCACAGTAGGTCACAGTGGGTACAGTCATCCTACTTAGGTCCCCAAACCATCACATTGCTCACTCCCCCCCACACACACACACACACATGGAAAGAGAGAGAGAGAGAAAGAGAGAGAGACTGTAGTGTCTCCGTTTAACCTTACTGCATTGTTTCCTGGACTGTGGGCGGACACAAGTGCAATGAACATTTACATTTTCTGCATTTGGTGATTTTATCCATAGTTACTTAGAATCAGTCTGAGCAATTCAAGGTGAAGTTTCCCTGTGGTCCACTAAGTTGCTCAGTGCTCCAGTAGCCACTTGGCGGCATGATAGGTGTGCCCAATACACTGATCTCAAATCAACAATCGCACATTGCATACTGGTAGATCGCACCACATTTTAACAAGTCAACGTGATTGACATGCAGGTTAGAATGAACCGGTGCATGTACTCTCTTAATTACACCTGTATGTGGAAGAGAGTGGATAAATGAGTGTGTAATGCTTTGCCAGGGTGCATTTTTGTCTTACGCCAAGTGTTTGTGACACTGGAACTATTGGACCCATGCTTGCCCTGTAAGACTGAATATTAATATAAGCATTGCAGAATATTTGAAAAATGATGAGACCACCTTCTTAGTAGATCGCAATTTCCTGTCGACTGAAAATCTCAAGCCATGAAAGTAAGGGCTCCCATGATTTATTTAGTCAAAACTAAAAATAAGACTCATGACAGTAAATTCAGGCTTTACTCAGTCACACTAAACTCTGTCAAATAACCGAATAAATTACACTTCAATAAAATCGATAAATAAAAAAATGACATTTTCTTCATTTTACACACGACAGGGAAAAAAAACCACCTACAGGAGCGCCTCACAAAGTGCTGATTGTTATCGGTTCTTTACCTGGCAGAGCGAATAGCTCACAGCTAATGACACTTGAGACTAGAAGGGAATTCTATCACTGTTCAAAGCATCTGCTTTCAGACACACCTCCAAAAACCCTGAGACTCACGGGCCCCTCATGCAAACCTGAAATCCTTCCAGACCTCTGAGCTGTGTTAAGTCAATTTGCCCAAATTGAATTATGGCAATAATAACAATAAACTCCAAATAGTGTTTGTTTTTATTGCCACCAAGGATCCCATATGCTGCGAGCTGGAGCTGTTAGCTACGCATTTTTGCTCCTCGACTAAAACACTTTCAAGGTGAAACACAAACGCCTGCTTATTAGATAAAAAATGCTGAGCATTTTGCTGTTGCATCGGCCCCTCTTGTGCATTTTATCCCCCCCCCCCCCCGCCGTCACTTTCTTCCCCTGTTGAAATGCCACTGAAATGAAGCTGTCTGGGTTTTATATGGACTTATTTGGCAACTTTACTTTTACAGTGTAAAACTGCATTGCTTAAGGATTAATTATGATCACTTTATTGATTTCTTTCGACTCATTTATTTTCAGCAACGTGCCTTTTTGGACAAATTTGCATTTATGTTGCGGTCGCCTCAGGGTTTTCTTTGATTTTGCAATTTGTTAACGTTTTAGCTTTGTAATTACACAACTTCCCTTTCATAATATTTTAAATATAACATGCCAGTGTTCCAAGATGTGTTTCAGAGTTGGCAGGAACTTTTTCCGCTGCATGTTTTTAAATCTATGATTCAAAATTTAGCGTTTGCTTCTATTGGCAAGTGACTTCTACAGTACCTTTGTTTTTCTCGTTTTGGCAGCTCTCGTTAGGGGTCGCCACAGTGGATCATGACCCACATAGGTTCAAAACCAGTCTGGTTTATGAATGGTATAAGAAAAATAATTGCCTGAAATTAACCTTCTCCGGGAGGAAGGGGTGATGAGGCTCATACTGTGTCCCAGTGCCACCCCTCTGTGGTACCTTACTATCAGTGCTTACACTTATGTTTAGAGAAACAAGAAAAACATTGATTGTATTTAAAACCCTACTGCAGATGGTGTCAGAAAAATGCAGTTACTCTGGTGTTTTATATCCTAATGCCTGGTGAAGAAAGGAAACATGGCCTCACCTTTAACTCTTAATTTCACCCTTGTGAACAAACAAACAATAGCGCATGGACAGTTCTGGATTTGATGGGTAGCATTTTGTACCATGGGTTTAGAATAATTAGAGTTTAACTGTTTATGTCGACATTTATATTTTTGTTTATGCCCCTCCGATACGTGGTCAGCAGCCGAATGCATTTTTTACCTACTCTAGACAAGTACAGGTCATGCTTACTGAAAGACACACCATGATCGATGCACTCTTTGTCTGCCTCTATGCAGACGCCATCAGTTAGCCAGCAGATATGATGTCCAAAAGTTCAAGGTGGATTTTAAACCCTGTGCACACTGACTATGTTGGTCTTGACTGATATGGAGGACAAGTATAGCATTTTCCCACCTAATGAGCAATGGGCCTCCAGTCACAGTTAGCTTTAGCATTTTTATTATGGCTTGATTTGTCCACTTTATAGTATTGCCTGTTGTCCCATCTTTAATGGGTTTTAATGGGTGTACAACCTGCTCCTCCTTCATATATTAGCCAGCATTTTTCAGGTTCAGCATGGTTTATGAGAACCCTGGAATTCTGTTGTGCTGCACTTGAGTTTCTTTTCCAGAGTCAAACACCAGTGTCTTACTGAGATTTCCTTATAATTTTTTTTCCCTGGGTGCTTTAGAGGGACCCGATGCTTAAAAGAGACCACTGCGCCCCCTTTCTGTCCAGTCACATAAACCACTGACACCTGCCTGGGAGGATAAGGTCTTCGTTGCCGCACACGTCTTCTTTACAGTCTTTGTTTAACAAAAAAAATGGTCAGATTTTACACAAGTGTCTAATTAGAGGCAGTTTGGAGCCTTGTGGTTCGCCGTTGTTTGTTTTCTCTTGAAGATGAGAGATTTTAATTAGACAATCAATTTACTGTAGAATTCGATTAGATGTGAGTTTATTAAAGGAAATTGCAGCACAATTAGATTCTTACTCATTTGGAAATGCTTTTATCTACAGTACATAATAGATGCAGATGGCATGAGCAATTGAAAGTACACATGAACAGGTAATTGTTAACAATCCCCGAAATTATCTAGGATAATACATTCAGTGTGTATTTTTGTACTATAATTCGTTTTTTAAGCAGTTTTATCCATATGTTGGTGTTTCCAACTCAAATTACATATTATAATTCCCATGCCACTCTAGTCACAGACTTGCATGTGCTCCCACCAACACGCTTGTAGTTTACAGCCACCAGAGCTTTATTGCCGGCTGAGACCAATCCTGGGCATGAGCCCATCAGACCATACCACTTTCAGATACAGCCAATTGTGTCTGTGGAAGCCTGGGCTGGTTGCAAGCACTGTTGAGTTTTAACCTCAAGCACGTTGCCTTTTTACAGTTGTGTATGCAGTAGAACACCAGAACCTATAAATACTTAAGCGTTCAAAATTTGGAAACTCTCAATGTGCATTTCTTTATTTGAAACTCCCAACCTGTTAATGATTTAATAGTTACCATAATTAAAAATAAAACATAATAAACATTAACACAGCTACTATGGTAGTCTGTGGGTAGAAAGCACAGGGTCTGTTTTGCAGTCTGATGTAGATTGACATTTTTTCATTACATGATTGTATGTATCGAGAAGGAATGAACACTGCAGTGTTGGAATTTTTGTTAGCATGTATCACTTGAAATAGCTTACTATGATCAAATAACTAAACTGTGTGTCGTGTTGCTATTAGGCTGAAACCAAAGTGTCATGTTACTCATTCTTGTGCATTATCTTTCTTGAGCCAGGATCTCATTCATGCTCTCATCTCACGTGACACACAATCTTTTCTTCTTTTACAAATATGTAAACTTGAGTTTACATGCTTGAAGTAATTCCAGGGTGTTCCAGTTTAAGCTGAAGTTCAGGATGTACAGTATGCAGCAGGATTTGAAAAGGCAAATATGTACAAAACAGGAGGAAAACACAGTGTGCTTGTTAAAGATGCTGAATTTTAGACAATTGTGACCTTAAAACTATTTAAAGTAGGTTTTTAAGTAAAGTATATTTTAAGTAAACTATTTTAGCATCACAGCATTGAAAGAACAAGAATCTGTCAAGGAGATACTCAGCAGTTAAAGTAAGATTAAATTGTATCTGTTTTTCACATTGTGTATTTCTTTTATCTTGTCTTAACAAAATACCAGTAGTGTAAATTAATTTCTGATACCTCAACTGAACTTCAAAAGGCTTTACTGTGTTTGCTATTCTTAGACTCAAGATTATCAGCATGTTTTCTGTCAGTAAGCTAACATGATATCTGGCTAAACTGCATGTTAGATAAACTTGAAACAGAAATATAATGTTAAATCAATAACACAAATTACACAGAGTAGAAATAACTTAAATTACATTTTACATCATTTGTTTTGAGAATTATTTGTGTGTGCTGTTTGCTATTCATGACATATGAGCATATTATTAGCTTTATTAGCAGGCTAACAGGCTGTCTGGCTAAACGGCATGTAAGACAGTGCGAGCCCACAAAATATCAACTAACAGCAAAAATATGATGTTAATTCAATAAAACAAATTACAAATGAAGTTCAATTAAAGCACTTAGTAGAATCAAGTTTTAAAATTTTAAGTCTCATCAGACACAGTGGAAAATTCTAGAACAATCCCTAGACTTCTCAGAGCTCTTTCCAGATTCAATCCTGTCCATATCTGTTACATTCTATAACTACTGAAATGTAATCACTTATTTAATCTTAAATTGTATTTAAAGTCAAATGCGTGCTGTTTGTCCCATATAGGCTCTAGACAGGCTTCCAGCATTGTGCTGATCAAAACCATCCAGCATAATGCATCTGTCTATGTGTATTATTCCTCTTTTGCTTTAGAGCAGGCGCGGTGACATCCATAAACTTCATGTGAATAGGCTTCTCTGAAAAGGAGAATGAATTAAGTCAAGCTGACACTGCATGCCAATAAGCTTTGTTTCGATCCCAGCTCGGTATTCATTTGTCGCACAGAGAGATTTATTGCATGATTGACAATTATGAGAGAATGACCTAGTTTTGTGTAATGAACAAAACTGGTTTTCATAGGACGGCATCAGTCCCCCTTTGTATTCTGCATATACTAACTGAGGAATAATGCAGCTTTTGCCAAGAGACACAAGAGGTCTGAAAGAGCGCTGAATGCTTGTACTTTTTCTGTATGTGTTTTACCGTGGATAATTTTGTATTAGCCTAATTGTTGGAGATCCCTGTGGATAACACGTCCTTTTAAAACCCTTGCATTTAATTTTCTTTCTTTAGTTATTTTCTTTGCTATTTGACAAAGTGTCTCCCTAAAGGCAAACGCTACGATCTCCACTTGTCTTGATGGCGGTATTGCATATTAACCATTCAACTCGACTTTTGTACCATAATAAGTTATTAATGCTGTTCATCACTTCTTCTTTTTTTTTTGCAGCTTTTTTTCAAACACGCCGGGCTAATATTTCATGATTCACAGATTTTTTTTTCAATCCTAACTTTCTATTAAGTGTCTTATGCGGTGTCTGAAGCTCATTACAGCTGGGAGGAGGGCGCGTTCCCCCATGGGACCGACTGGTTGAGTGGAACCACAAATGACACAAGCAGGGTTTAGTTGGAAGTTAATATCCTGCAAAATTGTTTCTGTGCGGCTCGGTAGAATACGGATGATTAAACGACACAGGCGGATCAGAAACGTTTCCTTTGCCTACGAGGTGTTAAGTGTTGGTGCTTTAGCCAGGCACAGTTCTCCCTAGGTTGCTGTTAAAAGAAATAAGACATATTTAAGGAGGAGCACTGGAGTAAAGAGAGAGAGGGCATGAATGCCAGGCTTTGTGGTTTGTGTCAGACATTGTGTTTTACACAGATAACAGTGCTGCAGCTTGAGTTGTTAGAAGCACTGAACTGAGAAGAAAAATGTTATGAATGCTGGGAAGTTACTTTGATCCTGTCGTTTTCAGTTATTTGAGGGTTGAAGGGGGTCAAGATCTGCAGTTTGTGCTTTAAAACATTTTAAAGTGTCTTTAATTTGAAAAGTGAATGACTAGTAGATACATGGAGGTATATATCCGGTTGTCCATCATAGATTTAAGCAGAACATGTGGGGCCATTATTTATCCATGAACATTGTAAATTCAATATCAGGAAAGAAGGCTTGTATTGTAGGATGCCCATTGTTTTGTTTTATGTAAAATAGTTTGGCTGCTCCCATTTGGGTTTGCCACAGCGCATCATGGCCCCATTACTGATTTGGCACATTGCTCAGAGCATCTCCAAAGCTGCAGCTCTTGTGGGATGTCAGTATTTATCAAAAGTGGTCAAAAACAGCAACAGTAGGAAACAAACGAGCTTTTGTAGCTCAAATTGCTAAAGAAGTTAATGCTGGTTCTGATAGAAAGATGTCAGAATATACAGAGCAGCACAGCTTAAGTGGGACAAACACAGTATAGGAAGGTGGTCATATTGATTCTCCTGATGAGTGTATTCATTTAAGCAGAAGGTTGCTTGTTCATATCCCATCTGTCAGGTTACCATTGATGGGACCTTGAGCAAGGCCTGTAACTCTCAGTTGCTTTCACTGTAAGTCGCTTAGAATAAAAGCATCTGCTAAAATGTAAAAGTATTTCTTTTATTTCTTTTATTTTATTTGAAGTTCCGAGCTTTTATGAGTGAAAGTATAAAATGAAGTAAAAAATGTCCGAAATGTAATAAGAATAAAAATTTTTTTATCATTGTGTCTCAAATAGGCACGTAAAAGCTCTTCATTTGAAATAAACTCCCTCTTGTCTGTGGTCAGCTCACTCACTATATCTTCTCTTTCTCATTTTCTTCTCAATCAGATTCTCAAAGATTCACCTTTACAGTGAAGAAAAGAAATCAGACCATTTCTTGAGCGGCAATAAAACTTCAGCTCTTGCTGTTCTGCCAGAGATTAACTGTTATGTGTTAGCAATTCCACCAAGGGAGATTAAAGGTTGTAAAAATGGAGCAAAGGGGTCCGCAGTTATCAAAAGTCCCCTTATTCTTGACCTTTCAAATGTCAGGAAAAAGGGAGACAATGGCAGCCCGGCAGATCTGATTACCGGGATCAAATGGGTCTCTGCGGCACTTTTTACTAAGAGAGATTTTTAATTGAAGAAAATCAGAGGGCCGAGGTGAACGATATTTCGTGTCTCTGTATCTTGCCCTGCGATTCTTCGTCCCGCTGTGAAGAGCCCTTAAACACAGAGGCATTATGTAATTTGTCCTTGATAAAGATTCTTCCATGTGTGTCAGTGCCTATTCTCATAGCACCAGATAGCCTCGTACCATTCTAGCGCTTCCTAGACTCCGCCCCCACACATAGCTGCTTCAAGCCCTCTCTGATACATATTGTCCCCATGCCATGGAATGAGATTTAGGGTGGGATAATTAAAGGTGTGAGGTCGGGGTCAAGCCAATAGGAATGTCAGACCCTGCCGAGGGTATGACAGGCTCTTTCAGCAGGCCAGGCTCAGAGATAACGCCTGGGCAACAGAAAAGCCGGTGTGCTGACAGCCCCGGCCCGACAGGAAGGCATCGGCGGGAGAGATGGACAGCCAGAGCAGGCGGCAGTGGAAGGGTCTGTCGAGAAAGATTAGACGCAGACCATGGGTCACTCCGTTCCCACCGCTCACTGGAGGGGTGTTATTAATAAAAGACTTATTAAGAGCTTATTATGCTTCTCAAACGCAGTTGCATGTCATTGAAGTTTGCATTATGAATCAGAAACTTTTTGTTCTCGAGATATGCAGGGTGCCCTGGAATTTGGCCATGTATATTTATGTTAACATTTTCTACATTTAGCAGATGCTCCTATCCAAAGCAACTTACAGAAGTGCTTCCATAGTAAACATTTCTTTACTTACTCTAGTTTAAGTAGACAAGAGTTCAAAAATAGGAATCTGCTAAAAACCTCTTAAAACCAAAGTTTTTTCTTTTGTAAGCAAAGTTGTAAGTACAAATTAGTTTAAGTGCTTGATAAAGAGGAGAGTTTTAGTCATTTTTTAAAGATAGCAGGGGACTCGCTTCGTACAGTCTCATTCCACCACTTGGGTGTAAGTACAGGAAAGAGCCTTGATGCTTGCTTTACTTGAGTCCTGGGTGGAGGATCAAGCCAAGTGAGGCAAGGGGCTCAGAGGTTGTGTTTTACAGAGCAGGGTTTGATTAGACCCCGAATGTATGTCAAGAACTCTTTTTTAGCTAGTTACTTATAGGCTGATGTCAAATATTTTGAACAGTTATGTATAATTTTCACACATTTTCAGTCTTCTGGAAAGGCTTTTACACAAAGTGTTGGTAGTTCTATGAAACGTTAGTTGACATTGGATTTATAAGCCTAGTTTGGGATTAACTGGGACAGGGATTTCCATTCCAGCAGGTCCTTTACAGCCACATCATGTCACATTTACATGTGCAGTATTTAGCAGATTTGCCCAGGTGAAGCAGAGGTATTTTCCACTAGCTTACCAGAGCAGAGAGTCTGAACTTAACAGCTTTGGCAGCGGTTGTCTGACTACCACCCTAGTCACTAGGATTCACAAACCAGTGCATTGTATTGTTGGTTCCAAGCCCGGATAATTAGGGTGAGGTTGTGTCAGGAAGTGCATCCGGTGCCAAAACTATGCCAAATCCATAATGCGAAAATGATCTGCTGGACCCTCCATATTTATCTGGGCTTGGGACATGGTACTACAATGTAAACAAGGTTTTATAATACAACTCTACACACTCAGGTGAAGAGTATTGGCCTACTAGTCATAATAAGCACCCTTGTTATCCGTGCAGCTATCCTGCTCCGGAGGAGATTGCTGTCTCTTGATAACAGGTATTTGTGTTCTGACTAGGCTCATGCTATATTTCTCTTGTCAATATAAATAATCCTGGGAATTCAGCACGTACAGCAGAGCCACGCGAAGGCGCGGTGAAGATAAAGCGTACGTACATAAGTCTCTTTTACCGTAAGTGATGAGAGGTGTCGGATCTGTCCGCCGCGCAAAAAGAGACACGGCACGATAGTGTCGGATCTCCGATCGAGACGTGCGGGCTGCGGCGCGCCCGTAATTCATCCCGCCGCGTCTGGATAAAAGGATGTCAACTTTTAGGCCTTAATGAAATCATGTGAAGATTTCGGCAGGAGCGATGTGTTGACAGGGAGGATGTAAATGAGGTTAAATGACTTGAAGACGGAATGAATTGCACCTTCAGTGAAAAATTCGGAGGAAAATGAAGGAGAGGGGGAAGGCTTTTTGGCAGCTACAATAGAGCCCATGATACGTTCCTTTTCTTTGTTTCAAGCTGCTAACTGTATTTAATTTCACATCTTATCAGCTTTGGCTTTGTCTGTCTGCCGACTCCCCCCAAGTCAGACCAGACCCCTTGAGATAAACTCTGTCAGACTCGGGGGTGATTTATTAAATTCGGATTTCTGTGAAGGACTTTTATGTCGAGCGGAGAAAGAAAATACGTCGCAGGTGGCTGCCAGCTCCAGGCACCGTTTTCTTTCCCTGATTCTTGCCAATGGAAAGAAGGGAGAGAGAATAGGAGCAAGGGGGAACAAATCAATGTGGGATTTCCTGCTTTTGTTTTTGGCAATGGGAACTGTGCTTCTCAACCGCCCCTCTTTTTTGCCCATTACAGTTGTATTGAAATCAGTGGAACCTTGAGTTATTATTTTTTTTATTATTATTACAGTTGTA
>JAYDZG010000010.1:18270565-18282482 GCA_034509265.1 Microcambeva bendego
TGTATGTATGTATGTATGTATGTATATGTATAGATGTATGTAGGTATGTATGTATGTATGTATGTATATGTATAGATGTATGTATGTATGTATGTATGTATGTATGTATGTATGTATATGTATAGATGTATGTATGTATGTATGTATGTATGTATGTAGGTATGCTTACTTTTAATCTCACTGTTAAACAGACACTGATATTGTAATTAGGTTGAGGGTCTACATGGACTTGTACTGCCTGGGGAGTAGGTGTGTCTACAACAACAGCCCAACTATTGGGAGGTGCACTTGTCAGGCTTGTAGAAAGCCCAGAATTCTCTTGATTTTTCATAAGCAAAGACCAAACTAAATAAATACATAACTTAATAAATAAAAAGAATAAATACAACAGGACGTTTTTACTGCTTTAACCAATGATAGCTACCTCGGCAATTATCAAAGAGAAACGGTGGGAGTTTCTAAAACGACGCTTCTTTATGTGAGCTTGACTGGCCCAGTAAAGTGAAAGTAACCAGACATCAGTATCAGTGTGAATGATTACAAGTGCATAAATAATTCAGGAGTATATAGCAAGTAAAATATTTATCTCGCCGTTTCAGGCCCTCTCGATTGACTAAGACAGATGTTGTAAAATTTTAAGCATGACATTAAAACACAAGCCCCCGTGACCTGTGTAATGAAATGTATGGGTTTTGTTGACACGGCATTACGACGATTCAACAGTGTTCATTAATCTCTGGAACCTTTTGCCATGTCCTTCGCCAGGGTACGGAGCGGCGCCAGAAAGCGTAATGCTCGACATATTCCTGACGCTAATTAGCATGCATTCCGATCCACTAAGCCTAGCAAAACAGGCCCAATCTTCACAGCCTGCTAGTATCTCGCAGTACCAGGGTAATAGAAGTCATTGAACATTTTGCTGACAGCAGATTATTTTTGTTTTTATACAGATGTCAGGCTTGAGCTGGCGCTGTTTTTCATTCTGGTCTCAGGCCCGGATACCCTTTCCTCGCTGCCACAGCGATGGGAACTGCCGATTCTTTCTGTTATTGTTTTTTCCCCTTTACTACGTGAGTCCTGAATTGTAAAGCTCTGTGTCCAGCTGCCGTCCCCTGCCGTGCCAGTGCTGCGTGAGACATCTAAAGAATATCCACGGATCCAGAGTCGACCAGTCCTGTGTGAGAAGATAAACAAACACGGCCCATCAGATCACTGGTTCAAGAGTTTTGGTGTCAGAACTTCTGAGCGGTGAAGATGGAATAATGATTCATGGAAGGATGTATCGGATGATCAGCATTGCAGAACGTTTATGTTAGAATGGATCTGTAGCGTCAATGGGTGATGCTGCTCTGTAGAATTTGAAACACAAGATTCATGAGAATATGTACATCAGTAAGTCTTGTTTGAACTTTACGGTTTGTCACACCTGGTCAAATAAAGTAAAGTGACTTACAGTACTGGGACAGTAAAAAGTCTGACCAATTGTGGGTTTAGGGTCTTGTTCAAGGGCCTAACAGCAGCAAACTGGCAGTGGTGCAGCTTGAAACAGCGACCTTCTGAATGCTAGTCCACTACATTTACCACTTGGCTACAACTGCCTAGTACCAACATTTGTCGATTTGTTCTATAGGCAGGTTGTATGACATCACAACCGAAAATCAAAGCCAGTGGTGGTAGGCTTACCTATTACACAGCTGCCTATTTCTGACATGTGAGAGAAAACAAACATGGGTGTGGTGAGAATATGCCAAATGTTTCACAGGCTAGACGACCAAGGTGAGTCGACCCCCCCCCCCCCCACCTCGCCCAATCAATGTAATGATTTGTGGCTTTAATAGATTATACATTCCAAATATATCTGGTATGTGTACTAATCCCTGATCACTTCATATAAATGAGCTCTCATGATGATTTAGCTTTTCGCTTGAGCGCCAATTTAATGTTTGTCCTCACCGGCTCTTACACGGGGAGTTAAAACGGGGCTTTCGGTCGCACCTTTTAACACGTGTTAGTTAAAGTGAAAACATTTATTTCCAGAGCAGTGCACTCAATGTCATTCCGGCTGCGTGCCACATTATCTGGCTGTATAAATCAACGTGTCACTTCCCCCTGGTGACAGAGCTTCTTTGACTCACTTTTTTATTCAGCCTGGTTTCCTCACCTGGAACAAGAAACTGATTGTAAAAATAATCGTTTTGATGGTGTGTGCTGTTTAAACCTCGTATCCCATGAAGACTGCATCTGTGAAGCTGATCTGTGTTTAAGTTAAGTTTATAAGACTTTCATACAATTCACACCACACAACTTGATCTGTAATAATCTGGAGTCTTTTATTCTATTTCACTTATGTATTTTCACCTTGTTTTCTTCAATTTTGAGTAGTCAATTCCTCTTCCACTGCTGGGGGATCCCTGATTGAAGTTGAAGTAGGTGTTTCACTGCTCTTCTATCCTCCGACCCGTGAACAGTCCTTAGCTGAACCCTTTTTCATTTATGCAATCTGCACAGACACCTCTCTGTCTGCCAATCAGGGTCCTCACACAGCGTTCGAAGACCTTAGTCACATAGTCCGGCCATCCCTCCCTGCCTCAGACACGTGTCTGCTTTAGACAATGCAAATTATGCTTGCTAGATGGCGCCCAGCTGACCGGGTTTGCAATAGAGGAGTTGGGAATCTCTGCTAGTGTGTTACCTGGGTGCCATAACAGTCTTTTTAATTCATTGTTGTTTTCACACTGCAGACACTGCACTCTCTATTCCAGGAGGGATTCAGATGAGGGATTCAGATGAGTCTGTCTGGTCTCCCAAACTACATTTTTCAATAGCGCTTTTCAATAACCCAAAGACGCTTATATATGTATTACATAAAACAAACCAGGACATTACAGACAGCTATTACACACAGATAAACAACAGGGAATGTACTTACAGAGAGACAAAGTAAGTGATGCATAGGACTAGGCTTACAGCACGTTGTATGCTAGTGTAAAAAAGAAGATTTTAATGTTAGTTTTAAACACAGGGAGAGACTTCAATTGTCTTACCAGGGATGAAGGAGATCTAGAGCCGAGGAGCACATCTAGAAAATTCTCGGTCCCCAAAGCTGTGGAGGTTAGATGGGGGAATTGTTAGAAGTCCAGCTAACGAAGACCTGAGAGAACGAGGGGTCAGAAGGAGCGAGATTGTTGAGAGCTTTATAACTTCGTAAAAGGATTTTAAACAGTATGCAATATTTAACTGGAAGCCAGTGGAGATGTTGGAGAACAGGTGTAATACGGTCGTGTTAGTAAGTGCAAGTGAGGAGACGGCAGCAGAGCTCTGAACCATCTGAAGTTTGTGTATGGAGGAGGAACCCATGGCAGGCTAAAGAATTACAATAGTCTAAATGGCTGGAAATAAAAGAAATTCTTGTTTTGCAATGCAGTGTGGGTATAATGGTTTGGCATGGACAAAAAGGTCCATAAAGTAAAGCTTATGTGTTATTCAGCCCAGACGGCACCCAGAAAAATCAGGACTAGTAGACGTAAGTGAGACCCATGAAGCTGATCAAAATTACTCTTCATCAAGTGTCAAGGCATCTTCTGGACGTTGCGCATCTCTCACCGATTATGGTTCTCTTTTAAGCATTTCTTCTTTTTTTGTTCTTTATTTTCCTCCTCCTTGCTTTTGGTGCCCTTGGCAAATGAAAGGTCAAAGATGCTGCAGTGATTAATGAGCACGAAGCACAGGGATCTCCTGTCACGCCCCCTCCTCCCTTTTTACTCCCTGTGTGTTTTAGTCCAGTTGCTAATTTCTTTAAGACGGCTATGTAAATGGAAGCGTGGGGACATGGTGTCTTTTAAAGGCTGATGGTTCATGTTTGGATTTCTGTTTGGTGTAGAGGGGAATGAATCAGAATCTACTGTGGAACAACTTTGGTGGTATGTTTTCTGACTGAAAGTATGTGGACACCCCCTAATTATTAAGTAATTTGTCATATATACATGTCCACATGTACAGTACATTAAAATTCTATTGGAAGGTGGGGTCAGAGCTGGGTGAAAGATGGAAAAATGCCTAAAATTCGAAAGTCTTGCTGTATTGTATTGATGTCGAAAATAACAATTGTGGGATTCTGAAACTCATAGTAACGTTGGCGGTCTCGCTAGATCAAAGTAAAGTCTACTTTTTTGTCAGAAGGGAATTTCTTTCAACAAGTGTTTCACTACATGTAAATCTAGCTGCAATACATTAGCTGCTTGCAATTTTACGTGAGACAGTAGAGATGAGAAAGGACGCTGTAAAGCTCCCGTCAGCAGAGTTTAACATGTTTCCTCTCCTAAAAAGATCTAAAAAGATTTTCTGCCATCCATAAAAGGAATCAAAGCACTGTGAGTTTGACTGAAGTGTTTTATTTAACATTAAAGATGTGAAATATTTCCATTCAATGTAATATTTAAACAACATTTTAGTTTTAGACTGAGAGACTGAGAGGCCCTTCACTGAGATTAACTTTTAGCCCTTCATAAGGAATTATTTAGGCACCACTGTTTTGAGGATTTAAATCTAGACTTTTGGTATGTGGTATCACCATACGATTTATTGATTGGTTATCCAAATCAATGATCTTTTATCTCTGAGGTAGTTGCAAACTATGCCAAAAATACTAGATTCATGTTTACTTTTTAAAAATATATATATTGGTGTATATATACATATATAAATACCCCCGCTGTTTAAAGTGAATATCAAAAACCACTTGCTGAATCGTTACATCCCTAGTCCAAACTGCTGTATCGTAATAGTGTATCAGTTTTTATCGGCTGAATTAAAATAGTAGCGGTTTGTCTGCAGATGACACTTCACCACTCGGCACTGAGTATTTATTTTTGTAAAAAAACGAAATATTTACTCCCTTTCGCAGGAAGGATTAGTGGCGGTAATTGACTGCAGCAGAACTGAAGTCTCTGTGTGTGAAAGCAGCTGAGCGAGAGAGCGAAGCAGTAAAGACTATGAGAGAGGAAATAAAGCTAGAAAGAGAGAGGGCCTCTCTTGTATGAATGTGGATCCCCGGTGCACAATAGGCCCGTTAGCGAGGCTGCCTTTCGGCCTGTCAGTCTCTCTCTCCACATGTTGCTTTTTCTTTGAGAGATAAGTGGGCCTAATGCTGAACAAATAGTGGAAATCAGAAGCCACTGAGAAGCATTCGGCGCTGGTTTTCCCATGGCACCCAAATAGATGCACAGCCTTTCTGAGCGAGAGAGCAAAAGAGTAAGAGAGAAAGAGCCTGCAAAACAATTTTGTCACCACCAGCAAATCCAATTGAAGAGTCCTCTGGACTGCGAGGAGCCCGAGTTGTCAGATGGGACAATCACGGTGAAAGGTTAAATTGGCATCAGGTGTGGGCTCTCTCGGATGCTGATAGACTTCCGCATTGTGACCGCCAGACATTACGCCGTTTCCAGATATAATGGGAGAAATGAATGCAAATGAGCAAGTGGAATGAAATGTATTTAAATGCAGATTGAAAATAGGGCCTCTGTGTTCTCCTCGATAACAAGTGGCTTTAGGAAAAGGGTCGCTTTGTGCAGGCTCATCTCAACCCCCAAAGCTGTTTTTTTCCCCCTGTACCATTTGTATTTCATAAGGAGCCATTGTTCATGGCTATACTTGCTTAATAAACTATTTACATTGCTCATTTCTTGGAAATTTTCATGTTGCCAGACTAGCCGACACCGTATTTGGCACAAAAAAAATGCTAATTGCGGGAGGACAGGGGTCGAGTGAAAAAGAGAAAAGCTGCTGTCATTAATGATAATGTTTCTGTTGTTCATGACCTCATTAGAACCTACATAGCGAGCAAGCCGTAGCCTGGGCTTCGCGAACACATTTCTGGCCGCGTACGAGACACGGCTATCCGTCTTTTTCAGCAGCTTTTCCTTGGTGTGAAGAACTTGATGTTACGCTGGTTCATCATGTGTTAATTTCCTCTAATAGAAATGCCAGGAATGCATAATTTTTCCAGAAATGTTGAGCTCAGTACTCAGTTAACCGTTCACTATAATGGGGCAACCGTGGCCTGGTGGTTAGAGAAGTGGGATTGTGATCAGAAGGTTACCGGTTCGATTCCCAGAGCTGACAGGTCATGACTGAAGTGCCCTTGAGCAAGGCACCCAACCCCTAACTGCTCCCCGCGCCGTGGATAGGGCTGCCCACGACTCACTGCCCCCTAGTGTTCATTAGTGTGTACATGCATGTTTCATTGCACGGATTGAGCAAAAAATGTGGAAAGCACAGTGGTGAAAATGTGAAAAAAAGTAAAAAACAAAAAGTCATTGTTTGATTAATGCTGTTGGTTACATTTCTACAACTGAGACTAAATTAGAACTTAGGCAGAGCTAGAGATCTGTCCTTCTTACTGAACCAGCTGTTGTAGCCTTGTTACTGGACAAGTAATCAGAGGGTTGCTGATCAAGCCTCAGTGCTGACAAGATGCCTCTGTCATATTGGTTTGTAAAGCAACCTTGAGGTTTTTAAAAGGTGGTATATAAGTCAAATTAATAATAATTAATAATAATAATAATATAGGCAGAGCTTTGGACTACCAAGACAAGGGTTGAGATTTCAAATCCCAGCTCTGCCATTCAGCCACTGTTTGGCTCTTGAGTAAGACTTTTTACTCTCTTTATTGTGACCATCAGCTAATCCCCAGAGTACCTGCTGTGTGCAGCACTTACAGCACACAGTTGTCACAAGTAGCTGGAGTCATGCTTACTTCAGCGCGGGAGTGTGGTGGTGATCCATAGAGCCAGCACGACCATCGAGGTGTAGTACTTGGATGTCTAGGTCATGCTTTTCCAACCATTGTGGGACATTTCTAGTCATGTGATGTGTTGCATTATCTTGCTGGAAGATCCCATCTGGGCCAGGGAAGAGAATCAGCATGTGTGGGTTTCTTCAACACCCAGAATTCCTACCATGACAGCTTACATACTGTGACTCCCATCATGAAAGCACCTCCCATTAGGGGTTTCACCACAGTGGATCAGGACTATTGGTCTGTCTGCAGGTCAGTTTCCTCACCGTAGTCTGATTATCCCTGTTTTGTATCTTTCTTCTTTGTTTAGCGTATTTAGTCTGTTTTGTCTGTTTTTTTAACCTGGTTTAAAAACATCCTTGAATAGATAAGTTTATCATTTTTTCATGTTCAGCCGTTAGCAGTTAGCATTAGCCTTTAACTTGTGTGCATTATTGATTTGTCATAGTTTTTACTCCGGATGCCCCTTATGACACAAACCCTCTGTTTTTTTCCAAGCTTGGGACCGGTGCCACAAGGCCCTGATTTGTACATCTTAGTGTCGACGTTGGTGAGCTAGCCCCACCAGTGCACTCCTTCCTAAAAGTGAACCAGGCAGTTTAATTGCCGGTCCGTAGCACTGGCATGAAATTAAAAACCAGAGCGTATGCCGCAATATTGCCGCGGCGGCACGCCGAGACGGCCGGTCCGGGTACAGGCGGTTCAGAAAGTCGAGCTCAGATGCTCGTGCAGCCCGAGGTCTAGAGCTGTGCAGGAGACTGTGCCGTGTCCAGAAGGTCCGAGTCTGTGATTAATGTGAAAGATAATGTGCTGGGGAAATGAGTAAACACTCCCTCGCTGCCTAGCTTTGTGCTTCAGCGGGCCGATGACAAGGGCAGCGCAAGGTGAGAATTTAACAGGCCCGCTGGAAAGAGAAAGAACGAGTAAGAGAGAGAGGGGCGAGAGAGATGACTGACCAGGGGAGATACAGAGAAAGAGAGCGAGTGGATTGCTTTGCTAATAAAGCAGCCTGACAAAAGTGGAAGTTTTTCAGGAGTGGAATAATTAACAGCGCTCAGGGGACTGCGGTTTTAATTTCACATGTAAAGGGCTAAAGATTTCATTTAAAGGCACGTTGAGAAGCAAGAAGGTTAATAAGACGAACAAAGCATGCAACGTGAGAACATTCACTCCGAGCGAGACCGCTGGACTTTCACCTGACATGCTTTTAATTATCTATCATGCCGCGTTTCAATCCGGCCCACCAAACAAGGACGTTAACTGATTAACAGTCTTGGTGACCAATTGGTGATGGTGTAACAGATGTAATTAGCTTGTTCAGCATTTCGAGCTGAGTGGACGGTACCAAAGTCCTGAATGTCACATTACAAGTGTTGGTACAAAATTAACAAATTAAATGTATTTATTTGTGTTGAATCTTCCTGAAATGAGCTTTAAAAGTCGACGAATTCTTGTAGGGTGGAACATTATGTGTCTGTGTGGGTTTCCTCTGCTTTCCTTTCACTGCCCAAAAGCATATTGTCAGGATAACTGGGGACACTGAGTTGCCCTATAGGTGAATGTGTGTGTCTGCCATGCGATGTACTGGAGCCTCATCCAGGGTGTTTCTGTGTGCTTTGCTCCTACAGAAAAGCTGGGATAGGCTCCAGTACCGCCTGTAACCCTGATTGGAGAAGCGATTAAGAACTTGAGTGAATTTAATTAGTGTGTTCAATAATGTAGTGGTAAGAAATTTTCCCTTTGCATTTCGATTTCTCTGTACCGATGCTTTACTCTGCCCCCCCCGGCACGTGTGCAGTAGCCGATTGGATCTTTTCACCTGAACAAGACAGGTTCATATGGGGCTCGGTCTAACGCTGGCTGATCAATGTCATATGCACAATTTCTGTGCAGGCCATCGATCAGCCAACATAGGTCATAATGGGCTCAGCTTAATGCCCCTCTGGTTTTCCGAACTTTCCGTACATGTGCCCAGATTGTTGGTAGCAGAGCCGAGATTTGACCTCGCAAGCTGTCCTGGTGTGTATTTTTTTTTTCATGCCCTATCTTTTATTTCCAAACATGAAATCAAATCATTTCTAAATTTGATCCAACAACTGAAACATTGAGTTTTTATTCCAGCTCCATGGTTGGACCCTTGAGCAAAGCCTTTAACCGTCTGGGCTCTAGGTGCATCATATTCTGTTGTATTTTGAACAAGGAGGCCCTGGTGGGGCACTGTCGACTTATAGCAAGAGGGGCCTGGGCCAGGCTGCCAGCATTCTTTCTTTGTGAGGTTTGCATGTTCTCTTTATGTCCATGGGGCATGGACTGTGTAGAGACAACCCCCACTTTGCTTCAACTATCCCTCATTTAAAAGGGAAGCTTATTTTTTTTAACTATGAACTATCAACTCGGTTTGGTTCACTCTGCTTTTTAATCTGTCTGTCCGTCCATCTGTCTTTCTGTCTGTCCATTCAGCCATCCGCCTTTACCCTGTAACTCTGACTTCTAAATGTAGATCTTTCATTCCCTGTAGTTTGATTCTGTCCTGTTTGGTTAGTATGTTTAGTACTCAGTATTCAGTCTCTTTGGTCTGTTTGTTTACCCTGGTTTGTTTGTGTATCTTAGGGTTTAGTCTAGTTTAGTCCTTGTTTAGATAAGTTTAGCATTGTGCAAGTTTAGCCTTTAGCATTAGCAGTTCGAATTAGCCTTTAGCTTAGCATAGGTCCAGTGTCTGTAACTTTGTCTTGTATTACACTATAATTATCAAAGTACTTTATTACTTCTCCTCGCCTGGGTGTATCCGCCCCCTCTTGTCTTGTCCAACATTACACATGTGAGTTTCTTCGCGTTTATTCTCATCGTTTTTCATTTGCAACCAGCCCACTCCGCCCACTTCCAGTCACTATTGCCCCCGAAATTGCAGATCGCTTTGTTGCATCGCTACGCCGGCTGTTGTGAACGCGCGTTAAGATTTTTGTCTAAATTTAGTGGTAAGGCCACACCTAATCCTAACCTCAGTCAGACCTTTTTTAGCTTATCTAATTATTAATGGTTCCCAACAGCCTTCAAAGCGGCTTCCGTAATGCATTCCTGTTTAGCTAACCTTGTCCATGCCGGTCAATCAAAACATCAATGAATCATGCTAATTTTAAACTCGTGGTAGAGATTTTGATTTATTTATTTTTTCTAATGCAATGAGTGTTCGAAATATCGCCAAGGTCCAGGCGGCAGGCAGGAGGGGGAAGAGATGTACCTCATCTGTAATACACTGTGTACACTAATATCTGCTCCTTTTTTCTTATATTGCAGCCTGATATTGATCTGCTAAAATTGTGCCATATTGGAGCTGTCTGTTGTGATATTCATCATTCTGTCATGTAGCCCAGACCCCCCCCCACCCCCAAACCTTCCACTCCACCCGTGCCGACTAGTTATTACAGGCTGGGCTTTGAAGAGGTTGAAGGCTGTAGTCGCGTGGATGTTCCAAACTATTCATCAAAGTAAAAATCAGCCCGGAAAAATGGACGTAGGGTGGGAAAAAAATAGTAAAAGTGAAAAAAGAAGATGGTAGGTGATGTCTGCTTTAAGATTTATGTCTTCTTCGGGCTCACATTAAGAATTATATCATCAGCTGGTGTAAGGACATGGCTTCAGATGTGCTGAGTCGGACTCTTTGAGCTCGTGCTGCGCTTAAATGGACTTTTCTTCCCTCCTCGTGAAGCTTTTTAATGGAATCTGCAGCTTCCAGGAATAAAGCGGGTGATTTACTCGCCGCTGCGGAGGGGGAGCCGCGGACTCTGATAAAGCCTGTCTGTAGTAATCGGCATTCTGTGGGTTTGAATGGTACAGGGCGCTGCCTCGCCGCCGTTCCGTCGTGTTTGGCACTTGATGCCAATCAGTCAGCGGGGATGAAAGTAAACTTGTTTGCGCCATGTTCAATTTGTCTTGGGCCACCCACCGCCCCTCGTTCTTCCTTTTTTTCCCCCTCTGACTGATCGGACCCCTGTTTCGCTCTTCCAGCTGCCTCTCCAGTTTGCTTCTTCCATTGATACCCCTCATGTTACATATGATATGGGGTTACAGATTGTTTTGGGTTCTCAGAATGCCAGTAGAGACTACAGTGGCTAGAGACAACAGGTGAAGTTAATGACACAGATCATCTCTTCATCACGGGATTTGATAGTGGGTGGGATATAATACACAGCAAGTGAACATTTTATCCTCAAATCAAGCAAAAGCAGGAAAAAGGATTCAAGTTTGTCTGAGTCGGAGCATCTCCAAAGCTGCAGCTCTTGTGGTGTGTAGTCACTATCTATTATAAGTGGTCCAAGGAAGGCAGAGGGGTAAATTGACGACAGGGTCATGGGCGGTGGTCCAACAGACGAGCTGTCGTAGGGCTGTTTTGGCAGCATCTGGGGGACCAACACAATGTAAGGAAGGTGGTATGAGTGGAAACCAGGAGACTATACCTGTAAACATTTATACCCAACATGAATCTTCTCATAGTTCATGTGTTGAACTCAGAAGCTCTAAGTGACCCTGAATAGGGCTGAATCGTTCTGGCTGGGCGAGTACAGTCATTACAATACTCTTTGTGAACTCTTACAGAGACCGACATTATAACAGTGGCTCAGACTCCAGATGACTGGAGCTGCATAAACAGTATATGAGTATGCAAACACACTTGTGAGCGAGAGCCCGGGCCCTCTGGGGCGAGGCGACCCGTACCCTTGTTGTGCGCCGAGAAAGCTCTCACTGCTCTCGTGTAAACACTTCTCTTCCTCTCCCATCACAGAGCTGTTTTGGACTCCTGGCTCTATTTACATTTCATTAATTATTAAAAAAGGGAAAAAAGAAGAATAAACACTGGCTAATTTTGTTTAATGTTTCACAGCATTCCGATTCACAGTCCAATTAATGTTAATCATTACAGATTTCCTGTTTAGTTCAACGTTAGGAATGTTTGTCTCTGAGAGGATGCAGACCTCGTTTCTTTAACTCTCTCTCTCTCACACACACACACACACACACACACACACACACACACACACACTCACACACAACTGCTACAATCAAGTAGATAATAAAGAACAATCAAATTAAGACCAAAAAGGAACTCAGGAACAACTTTTACCC
>JAYDZG010000010.1:18397716-18409014 GCA_034509265.1 Microcambeva bendego
TATATATATTCATTCGTGACCCCAGGGGTCAATGTGTGACTGTTGGGTCAGTGTCAGGACTCTGGGTCGGCCACAGGAGCATCTACACACCAAACCTGAGCTTTTAACTGTGCTCCTGTGCATTACGTTGTAAGCAAATAATTTATTTCATATAATTGATGTTGATTAATGAACGTAATGGAATACATCTATTAGCAGTGAGAGTGGCTGATAGACTAATTATAGTAAATTGCATGTGCATCAGGACCAGTCACTGATGCATCACATCAATAATACTGTCTGTCCTTGTTGGTAATTTGTTTTCAAGCTAACTACACGTCCACTATATTTTCTTTAAGGATTCAATAAAATGCTTATGCCTTTGTGTATTCTTACTGTGCATATTGTTTTGAGAGGGGTGTTCTGTGTTTCTGTGTGCCTTGCACCCATTGAAAAGATGTGATAGTGGTTGAGAAAGTAAATATATGCAGTGAGGTAACATAATAATACATTCCTAATCTGTGTTAGTTTATTAGTTCTACAGAACAATTAGCTTCACTTAAATCAGCTAGAATAGTGCTGTAAGGAACAGACGGTTCAGTGGATCTTTTTAACTTTAAATGTGTTTTATATTACAGAACGTACATTGGAACAGTAATTCCATTCCATTCAGTCAGCAGCCTGGGTTTGGTTTAATCTCCTAACATGACCCACACTTTGCCAGAACTACCCGGTTTCATCAGATCATCCGGCGTCTAAGTTACTGTTAATGTTATTAGACGCGGCTCTGTAAATGACACCTAATGGTTCAGCCACGTCTGACATTCACCACACTATTAAACTGAATAAAGTGTGAAACTATCAAAGACTTCCCAAATGTCTGACTTTCTGTTCCTCATCTGAACATCTTCCAGCTGCAAAGGAAGCAAATCGGTATGGCTTGATTGAACACAAGATAGACTTAATGTCATCTAATCAAAAAGACCATTATGTATTAGCGAGAGCACCAAACAGAATTATCTGACAAGGGGCAGGCCACATTATCTAAATTAACATTTTGCAAGCATGAACATGCAAGGCCGCGGTGGAAAATGAAAGGCTACAGGAGTGCGGCCTGCATTTAGACGTTCGGGCAGTAATTATTAATTTATGCTTGTCTGTGGTCTTAATGAAAATGAAAGCCAGGAGAAGAGAACAGGGAGGGATAATGTGCCGTGAAATTGAGTTTCATTTGTTCGGGGGCCACCTTTTAACTTTTCCTTTCTTCTCAGGAAATGAAACCAAGCACAGTTCTTGTGTGTTTTCTCTCCCCTCTTTCCCTCCCGCCTCCTGTGTCATCTGGCCCGGCGTCAGACAATCCTGACCTTTGCGGTGTCTGTTTATATCCTGTCTCCTGCTATAATCTACTTTATAAAGCCTGGGCTCAATGATTACTATTGCCTCTTCAATAAGCACTGAACATCTTAGCCCTCTGCTTTTTATTTAACGATGTGGGAAACTGAACCCGGGAAAATGGGCTGAAATGTGTCAAGAAGCATAAAGAATACAAACACACTACATAGCATAAAGTATGTGGACATCTGAACATTGTGGATTTATTTATTTTTTTATTTAGTTAATGCATCCTAGTGGGTAGGTACCTATAGATGTCCCCAGTTAACCTGACTGCATGTTTGGACTGTAAGAAGAAACATCTTAAAACCCTGAACATCTTGTCTTTATATGCTTGTTAATGCTTGTTACTGCTGGATTCCTCATCAATTAAAGTGAATTACTGTGAACTTGGCTCCCTATTGTGTATGTGTGTGTCCAATCAAACGTTTTGACACACCTTCACTGGGTTTTCCGTTACCTCTTCTTTTATTAGATCAATACTGACAACATCCAAACTATGAAGAAACACTTTTGGAATTATGGAGTACATGAAAATATCTAACATAGCCTGGATGTGTGTACAATGTAGAAATCAATTTAAAAACAATCATTGGTTAAGAAGATGTGTCCAAACTTTTGACTGGTACTAAATACATTTTGAGCATTTAACAAATGTTTTTATTTAGCAACTTACAGTACCGTGAAAGTATATTGTCTAAGAAATGTAGGGTTGACTGGGGCTTAAACCTTCCTGTACCATAACCCCTAGTCTACAAATCCTGGACACCCTCCTTGTTGTTGATTTGTGTGTGCTGTTGTTGTCCATTTCTCTATACTAGAACTGCATGTACATTATGTGGATGTAAAGGTGATGCCCAATGGCATGATATGGTACAACTTAAACATCAGTTTAGTGTGAACCACTCGAAGTTAGTCAATGGCCATATGCTTGAGTGTCTGTGCTAATAACTCACTAAATAAAAGAGAAAACTTGACATGGTTTTGATGAAATTTCAGCCATGCTTGCAGGTTCTTCAAATCTAACTCAATCAGAACAAAGAGAAAATGTGAGCACGCAAAGCCCTGTGTGTGGGATTTTTCTTCATTTTGTTGCTCTGTCAGAAGCAAAAGGTTGGATGGATGCTGTTCGGGGAAGATACACACCTATACAAACATGTGTACATCCACACAAGCTATTAACCTTCCTCTAGCTCATCAGGTTTATTTTGCAATCTTCTTTCAGCACCATTAGAATACCCAGAAGAAATGACTTTCCAATTAAAGAGGATCCAGAAGAAGAACGCCTTTTTTATCTCCAGAACTCCCGGTGTTCTTTATTCCAATCATTGAAATTAGAATTGATTTTTCAATTTAGCTACTCACTGCTATGGACACACCGAATAGTGGGGCCTGTAAAGAGTTGCATTTTGAAATAGCTGTCATAGTGAGGTGTCCCCCGTAAATTCACAGTAGCCCTACACACATTAATGTGTTTTCTGTGCTGACACAGTAGACAATAGATTTTTAGCCCAGCGTGGTGAAATAAAAAGGAACTGCATGACACAGTGAGTCTCTTACTAGAGCTTTTATTTAACCTTGGTTAGACAGGATGTGCTAATGTGTAAGGTAGGTTCACCCTTAAGTAGGTAAGTTCGAAAATCAGCTAGTCAGGTCAGTTTGTTTCTGAGCTTGCATGGGTGACCAGGATATTCCTCTTGCACACCAGCACTAAGATTCTAAACTCCGCTCTGCTCTGCTATCAGTCAGCTGGATTGTCTGTGGATAAACACTGGTCTTAAAAATGGGAACCTGATCCTTGTGTTAGGACCATGGTCAAATCAAGTAAAACAATGTCTTAAGATTTGACCACTTAATATTTTTTTAATTAATTCATTAATTAATTTTATTTATTTATTTTTTTGACCACTGTTGTCCAAATAGATTATTTTTATAGGCAAAAATTCACAAATCCAATTGGCTTTGGACTGTTGTTGCCAATTCCTTTAGCATCTCTGCGTCATCTGATTTCCACTAAGGAAATTAATGATGATTAAGACAGCATGTTTCACAGGGCTGTACAGAACAGTCCGGCCGCTAACAGGCCCAGCTGTCATCACTTTAAAGTCCCCACACTTAGCTCGGGAGAAAACAGTTGTCTTTTTCACTTACTAGAGGAATCAAATAGAGTTGTATATTTTTCCGACCTGGCTCGAGAACTTCTCAGCACCCAGGCAGCTGCTTTATAATGAGCATTTATTGTTTCCCAGCCACTGATAGCACATTTATAGGGTCAAGCTCAAGGCGAAATGTTTTTCTCCAGCCTGTTTTGTGGCCCAGAAAGTGTTCGGAGAAGAGTGGGTCTCGACTGATGGTTCACTCGCTGCTTCCTGACAGCCATGCCGGTTTGTTTGCCTCTCTCTTTAGCTGTTGAATATAGTTGTGCCATATGAGGAGATTTTTAATGGACACACCCATTCACCAATAGGACAATTCAGTGTCTCTGATTAATCTGACCATGTGTTTTTGGACCGTGAGAAAAAAACGGCACACTCAGAGGAAACCCACACAGACTTAGGGAGAACATGCAAACTCCACACACCGCAGCACCTGGGAATCAAACCCAGGACCTTCTTGCTTTGAGGCAACAGATCCCATTACAATAACTAAAACTATTAAACAAGTACAGTGTGTAATGATAACCCAGCTAATTTCCATACGCCTGCTCAGACTGATCTTGAATTGCTGTAGATTAAAAGTGGACCAGGTCACAATAAATAAATACTAATAAATATTAGGTCATATAGTACTAATAAATATTAGGTCATATAGAAAAAGAGATCTGATTTAGACCACTTTTTTCTGCATTGTGACCATTGTGTTGCCTTGCTGTCTTTCTGACTACATAGGCAGCTATATAGGTAGAGAGGGTTCTAATAAGTCATCTGTATATGGGAAGGTTATGAAAATATGCCATTTAGACAGTGATTACATTAGTTTTACTTACTAAGCTAACACATTTAGCATCGTGCGATTCAAACCATTGGGTTTAGGTGGCACAACACGCCAGCATGTCTCCCTCTGTGCACCACTTAGACCTTCATACAAATAATACATCAATAATATTTTATTAACACATGAACACAATTTTAAACTGAAAATATAATGTATATTTTAAGATAACTTAGTAAGGATTTTAAGACATCTAGGATTTCAAACAGCCTACTTTTTGGTAGTGCATAAGATGATGAATGTGTTCTATGAAGACAGCTCACAAGGTTTCCAAACAGCCACAATTGTCCTCGTGTGTTTTTCACCCTCTTGCGCCCTGTTCCCCGAATGTGTTTTCACCTCTCAATCCAGCGTGCCTGGTAAAAGTCCAGAACAGTTTCAGCATGTTTAGAAGGATGAATCCACGAGTGAAAAGTGATTAAGAGACCCTCTAGAGGCAAAACAGATCATTCGCACAGACAAGATGCTGTGTAATCAAATTAAGATGAAAATTTAGAGAAAGCCCTTCAGGTTCTTACTCATTTGAAATGAAACAGAGATGTCCTAGGAACTTCATCAAACATCGGCCTGTGCTCAGACGCTCCACAGGCGCTCTCGCACGTTTCCTTCGCTCGTGTCTGACAGGCTGTAATCAGCGGGGCGTTTTAATAGGCCTTAAAACTTCAGGGTTATTTGTCAGAAATAAGCCTCACTGCCTGTTTCCGTGGCCATTCTCATTCCGCCCAAACCACCCGATGTTAAACAGTAGCCTTGTTTTTCTCGAGCCTTGTTGACATCTGTAAAGCAAAATGAAGTTTCCTCTCCGAGTATCAATCTTGTAATTGAGCTCTCCGAGGCTACGTGACGCGCACGCATAAACGCACGCCCGGCTCGTCCATCCCCAGACGACGCCGTCCTGTGCCGTCGGGCTGAAGATGCGCTCCTCTCGTTTGCCTCGTCTTGCCTCCGCTCCCCGAGCTGGGACCACGGCGGGGCCTCAACACGCATCGCCATTCAATTATTGAGAATAACAGGAATCTAGGGCATAATAAACCATGACACAGACCGCTATTCCAGTTGTAGATTGGACTTAATTGTATTTTTTTCAGTGGTTACTTCAATTGAAAACAAAGAGGCATGGACATATGGAGAGAAAGTGGAGTTTGATTGAGAGAGACAACATAGCCTCAGATTCATTTCCCTTCAACACTAATTTCTTCTTGAGGGTCTCGTTTTGGAGCTGGATTTTTTTTATTATTATTATTCATTAATGCAACCCTGTGTGCTTTGTTAAATGCACTAAAACTATTTTAACGAATGCTTATATTTGTTTTTAGGTTCCAGTCGTCTAAAGAAAAATCTTGTTGTGTGTCTTGGTTTTTTAATATTTTGAAATAAAGCATGAGAGGAAAAAGCTTGTGTGGCAGGTTGACTCAGTGGGTAGGACTGTCGCTTTACAAAAAGAAGCTCTCGGGTTCGATCCCTAAGCAGGATGGGTCCTGCATGTCTGTGTGGGTTTCCTCTGGGGTATTCCTCCCCATAAACATTCAGCCATTGGAGACACTTAATTGTCCTATAGGTACCAGTGCCTTATAGAGCCAGTCCCAAGCCCAGATAACGTGTATGGTGCGTTAGCGTATTTTACCTCTGCGCTGTTTCAGCCGATCACAATGTTGACAGGATGAAGAATGAAAAAAACATTCCAGAGTTTTTAAGCCGTAGCATCTATCACTGAGATCAGCTCTACAGTTTGCTTTAGACTAAGAAGTAATTAAAACTTTGCACTAACACCTTTGCTCTTTATCCTGTGCTTGGTGAATGCTAAGAGGAACATGCTACTTTAAAGACTTAAAATAAATCCTGTCTTAATCTATTGAAAACCTGACAAATAGAGTCCAGCGGTTCAAGGCATTTAGCTGAGTAGTGGAGAAACGGGCCCTACATTATTTATACATTTTAATGGGGCTGCAATCCTCTCCGTGTGAATCAGCAGCAGCATAATGCGCTAAAACAGCCACAGCTGTAATCAAAGCCATACATCCTCCTCCTCCCCATTCCTCTGCTAACAGCTCGGTCAATGGGTGTCATCTTTGCATTGAGCGTATTCTTTATGGAAGATTATCCCTTTTAATAGAGATTAAGGATTTTAAGCTACAGTCATTTATCCCTTTTGCTCAGATATTTTAATGGGGATGCCAGAGTGTGTAAATATGGAGATCTTAAAAACTGCACTGCAAGCTTTAACACTGTAAATAAGGCATAAATAAAAGGCTGTAAGTGTTTTCTAACTGACTAGTCTATTTCTATTCATTTGGTTGGTTTTATTTATTAGAAAACTTTCAGGACTGCTGAAAAATTGCTCTTGCAGCAGAAACAACAACCAAGCCTGGAGAGCTTGTTAAAAATTGTGAGAAGCGATGATTGGAAATAGATATGTCATACCAAAAGAACTGTTGCGTAAACTGCACACAGCAACTTGCAAAAGGAGGCAAGATTAGCTAAAGAATAATTGCTCATCAGCCACTGAATAAATGCCTCAATATGCTACATTTATTCTGTCCTGGGTACAGTGTAGCACGTGGCTCAGTGAGTAGCACTGTCGCCTCACAGTTAGAAGGTCATGGGTTAGATCCTGAAACAGGCCGGTCCAGGTACTTTCTGTGTGAAGTTTGCATGTTCTCCTGTGTCTCCATGGTTGTTCCTCCTACACTCCATAAACATGAAGCCAGTTTAATTTGAGACTCTGAATTGTCCTATAGATACCCAGCCACTAGAATGTATAAACCAGTGCATTGTGGTGCTGGTCCCAAGCCCAGATAAATAGGGGGTTGAGTCAGAAGGGACCATGATCCACTGTGGTGACCCCTAATGGAAGCAGCAAAAAAATAAGTATGAGGCTGATGACAGCTGATGACAGCTTCTCAAAGGTCTTTTTCTGTGTATATTTAACAGACATTTAACTGATTTAAAAAATGATACGGTGAAATGTATTTGTTCTAGTACTGACCAACAGGAAACTTATAGTTGCTCATATTCCAGATTCTTTGAATGCGAGTGTTGATGTGAATGTTTAGTCAGTCTCTAAGCCTTGTGAAGCAACATGTCCAAACTCCTGTTAATAATATACAGTATGTATAGTGAAAACAACGGGTCTGAGATCATCTGGAGGCAGTAAAGTAACCGCAAAACATCATTGAGCCTTCTTGATTCACTGTAAAAATGGTACAGAGATCCGATTTCCAAAAAAGCTAGTTGTAGTTTAGCAGTTAAGGTGCTGGTCTACTAAGCAAAAGGTCACCGGTTTAAACCCCATGACTGTCAGGTTGACACTATTGGGTCCTTAAGCATGGCTCTTAACCCTAAATTTCTTAGATGTAGGTCGCTTTGGATAAAAGTGTCTGCTAAATTTTGTACATATAAAAGGCTATCATTTTGTTTTATGTGGAGATCAGTGCATACAACTAGATTGGAAGAACTCGGGTCAAATTTATAGTTAGATTTATTTTTTTCTATTCAGTTGATTTGCAGTTTCCAATCAAATGTTTTTTTTGTTTGTTTCAGATTCATCCGCCCTATTTATCTAGGCTTGGAACCTTTGTGCATCCTTTTGGCTAGGTACCTATATGACAAATCAGTGACTAATCATCTGACTGCATGTTTTTGGACTGTGAGAGGAAACCAGAGCTCATGGAGGAATCCCACACAGACACATGGAGAACATACAAACTCCACAAAGAAAGGACCCGGACCTTCTTGCTGCGAGGTAACAGAGGTACTCACTGAGCCTCCCATGCCACCATAAAATACAGCTCATAAATAATTAATGCGTATTTTAATTCGCTTTATATGCACTTGTTTCACCTGACTGTGGTTTAACCATGTACATCTGACATTTACAAGTCCATTTGGGTTTTTATAAACACCGTACTGTGAGTTTATTATTACGAGGTATATCTAATCAGCTAACGACACGGTGCAGATACTGTAAATACACTCTCGACTCTCCAGTCCGCTACGTCCACTGATGTAGTGACTAATAAAGCGGCAAGACGATGACAGCTTCTCACTTTAACTTCTCATAAACAAGAGAATTCCATTATAAATCCCAGAGCAGAGCGAAGACACATAGCATCTGCGAAGCATCGAAATAACACCGTTTCCATTCCATTTAACTCGGTGCAGATGCAGATGCAGAAGAGCAATATCTCCCGGAGAACGAATACGAGGCGGCGCTCTCAGATCATCACTTGATAGTTCGGTGACAAGCAAACTCTATTAAGCTGTCTTCAAATATGCAAAATGATATGATTTTACAATGATTACATATTCACTTCCCAGCTGGCTGGCTGCATGCAACTCCATTTGTCATTGACTATTGTGTCCAATTATATGATTAGCTTTGAACACTCCGGCACTTCGAGAGCTCTTGTGTGTTCCAGTGCACTGACTGATTCCCAAACAAAGTCATTACAACACGTATTCACACATATCAAATAACAAACAGATGGCCATTGTGCGCACTGCCTGATTTATTTGCAGCACGGGCTGCTAAAAAAATGCTCGTTTTTTTTTTTTAACGCCAAGCTTTGTTTAGTGCTGACTGGATTTCTATCCAGAGAGGAGCATCTGGCTGCCGAGGCGGTTAAATCAGCTCAAATGAAAGACAATCTTGTTTTCATTAAATTTGTTTCTATGACAAAGGCACTTGTAATGAAGATTCGAAATTACCCAGAAAGCTTTGTGATCATTTATCATGCAGACTGAGCCGTGGTGTCCGTCTGCACCGGAGAGTGCTTTACTTTCTTTGAAGTACTGTACGGCAGGTGGGCTGAATGCACTGCCTGCTGGGACTTTTTTTTACAATATAGTGATACTGAAATTACTTTTAAAGTTGATGTTAGTATACTATGCTAGTATGTGCTTCTTGGGTAACTGGTAGCAGGGTGTTTGGCATGTTCTCTATGCGTGTTCTTCCAATTTTTCTCCCGTGTGTTTGGTTCATCTTCTTTGGCTTAGGAGCACCCACTTGCATCCAAGGAGAGCTTGTCGCTGCTCACGCCTACTCTGACGTGCATATTTTAACAAATACTGGTTGAATTTCTACAATTAATAAACCAAACCTGATCTGTATTACCTTTACTGGAGTTTTGTAAAGGATTCCTAGGCATTCCCAAGATAACTGGGTAATAGAATCTGAATGTAAACTGTAAAGTGTTGGGTCTCCATCCAGTGGAACATGCATGAAGAGCTCCAGTGGGAGCCACTCAGGGGACATCCTTCCAAAATATCCACACCATCCAACCGACTCCTCTTGATTAAAAGCAGCAGCTTTTAACCACACAGTTTTTTAATGGCTGAACTCGTTATAAAGGTTAAGCCCAGTCACCCAGTGTAGGTTTTTACCACTGGTTGGCGCTGTTACCCACAGTGTTAAAAATAAGAAAAGCAGCAAAAACCAACATAAAGAAAGCTTTTACAAGCTAAACTTACAGAACACTGGCTAATTTATTTCATATTGATTTTTTCAGCACTCATAAACAATGTATGTGGAGTTAACATGTTTGTGCTACAAAGTGCATTAGTAAGTAAGTAAAATTTATTCTTAAAGCTTATTTCTAGAACCAGGCCACTAAGTATTTTCCAATGAAGTAAAAAGTATAAAATATGACACAAATTTAAATCTTATTAAAGTTACACAACAATAGCATACATTTATTGTTAATATATCCCAAAAAGATACTTTACATACAACACATACCACACATATCATATTGAATATCATATTGAATAAGTAACTAGATGCAGTAAGTATTTAATCCCTGCCATGCAAAGCACCCCAGTATTGTTTTAATTTGTAGAAATCAAGGAATATAACGCAATATAAATATAGACTGTTAATGAAATGTTGAACAAGCTTAATAAAATCTCAGTATTTTGCTTACTAACTTTTGCTTTTCTTACCACTTTGCTCCACTTTGTGAATATATATGATGTGGTAAGATGTAGGCTTTGCCTTTTTGCTCCAGAAGTCTTTACACACTTGTGTAAATGCTTCAGTAGATCCGAGTGCATGTCCTGATACTTCTGGGACACATGCTTTTCTCAGAATACAATCTGACATGATGATACATTTAATGTTAATGTCTAAAGGAGCTCAGGTCATGTTCTGCAGTTCTCAGAGGGTGACGATATCTGCTCTTTGCACCACTGAATTCACACAGATGCTTGCAAGTAATGATCACACTGTAATAGAGTAATAGTGGAAGAGTAGGGATGTACCCTGGTGAGTGGTACACATCACTTTAGGTCCTAAAGCTAGACCCACAGGCCTGGTAACTGTCTGTGAGTAGTTGAGCATGTTTTTCATACCAGTCGTTTTGGTTTCATTCTGGACCTTAGATTTCCAAACTACTTTTAGAAGCATGCAGAAAGTGGATTGAGTATTAAGGATCTGAAGTGAAAGTGAGTGAATTCTGTGAGTGTGAGTGTTGGATCTGCAGTGGGTTAACACATCATTCAGGCTGGTATGTTTTGAGTATAGGAAAGAGACCAGTAAAAGTTCATTAATAAAGATCAGTACATATAATCTGAATCAGAATCACTTTATTTCAGCAGGTATGTGACACACACGAAAAAAAAATGTTTTCGTTATAGATACAAATAAAAGATTTAAATCGAATCATGTGAAGATTTTTTCTAATATTACTAAGAAAATTTATTTAAAAAATTAACTGAAAATGGAAAGAAGAGGAAACCGGCCGGGCATCTCCACAGACACAATTATCTATGTCCTTGAGGTATGAGGTCCAATTTTTTTTTCTGATTTTCTTGCATTTAAATATATTTTTATTGTTATTTAATTATTTTCAACCATAGGTCTATGTAAACAACAAAAAAGAATATTTAATTAGTGCAACATCACCATGATTGTAAATTGAGATTAAAAACATCTCTGAG
>JAYDZG010000010.1:18426433-18440949 GCA_034509265.1 Microcambeva bendego
GGTGACACTGAATTGTCCTGTAGGTACCTGCGATGGACAGACGCCCCATCCAGGGTGTTACCGTGTGCCCGTTGAAGAGCTGGGATAGGCTCCAGCTCCCATCCCTGACCCTAATTAGCATAAGGGATTAAAGAAAATTAACTGAATGAACTTTAAAAACGTACAGTAATACAAGGTCAACCTTAATACTAAGTATAAACATGTATTTAGGTCAAATGTTTCGACCAATGTTGGACATCGGGAGAACACAAAAATGACCCAGCCCACACTTACTGTCCCACTAAGCCACTGTGCCACCTGGATAAGACAGAATTTATAGTTATATAAAACAGCTAAATGCCATTATGTTATTTTATTTTGGATACAACTTTTTACAAAATCCAAAGTTTCAGTGAGTGTAATGAAACTTTAATAATGCAAATCTGAAAGGCCATTTATACTTTATTCCTGTGGGGATATATTTTGCTTCTAACTCATTTTGATCTGGCTTATTGAAGTTGGAATAAAAAGAGTGCATTCTGGGTTTAATGAAAATGCTAATTTAATCATTAAAGAGAACAGTTAGAAACGACTCTTTACAAATGAATCATTCTTGGATTCGAATCATCGCGCTGTGCTTTGGAATGTAGTAAAGATTCATTCGTTTGACTGATTTTAATATTGTGCCGTGTGTAAACAACTCCATGAATCACATTTCTGATATTGAATCAGATTTGAGTCAGCTGTTTAATCAGAACCTCCGACCTCATAATGTGGCCAGTTTTTCCTACAATTCAAAGCAAGATAGGCGAATTCTCCTATGTGAGTCGTTTAGACGGGTTGCAGTGAAGAACTCTCATTATCGGTGGTAGTAATTAATGAATTACTAGTTTCATTAATTAACCTGGACCGCTTACTCACACGGTTGATATGGACACTTATATCCTGGGAAAAAACTCAAGATGGCCGCCACGAAGGAAACATTTACAAACAAGTGGGTGGATGGGAACAAGTGTTTTAATTTTAATTTGAAGGAGAGAAGCTCAGGTAGCACCTGTGTTTATATTTTTCTGTGGCTGATCTGGGTCGCCGTGCTGCTGTTTACCATTCATTTTTATTTTGAAATGATAGCAAATAATTTATTTCAATGCTAATTCATTGTGATGTTCTGCTGGTTCGCTTGATTTAAACTTTGGAAGTATGAATGCAAATACAGCCGTCTAAAATTGCATTGTTTTGTGTTTAACTTATATTCGATAAGTTTTTACAAAAAAAATACAGATTTAAATATTTTTGGGGCTGGGAAAGTTATGGGGTTAATTTGGTTGCCAGTATTGAGGCCTTTAACAAGAGCCTATAGGGTTTTTCTGGCTTAGTTAGGGTTTGGTTGCTAGCATGTGTTACTGATAATGAATGAGTTTTGTGCTTCATTTTAAGAGGCCCTTAAACAAGATCCTCAATCCTCATATGCAGTTACTTTGACCCTATAATTTATGCTCTTCAATTAAGCTAGTGTTTGGACAGTTGCTAGCATGTGCTGCCAGCAGTGGACTGTGCTCAGCTTTGACATTTTAAGCTTTCAAATGGCACCTTATTTACCAGCAAGGAATATCTTTTTTGGGTGGGATTTGAAGACGGTTATTAATTATTAATTAGATTGCCACCATTGTGCCCTTAAGCAAGACCTTTAACCTTTGTTGGATTGCTTTGATCGTTTTGGTGTTTCTTCACGTATGTTAGTGTTTGCTTGCTGTGCTAGTTGGATGTCCTGCTAGTGAACCCCATTGAGTTTTGTTTATTTGCTTCTTTCTTAAGAGGCTCTTAAGGAATACCCTCAATCCTAAATTTTGTGACATTTTTAAGCTTTAATAGTACCTTATTTACCAGCAATGACAAATACGGTAGAAATCTTAATTTTTGGGCTGGAAAACAGTCCTGGCAAAGTTACCTATGTTGCCTCCAATGGATGTTTAACCAAGACACTAAACCTCATCCTATCCCCCATAGTTTTTTTCCCTCACCTCAGCTTGTGTTTGCATTGTGAGTTGCTACCAAGTACTGCTAATATTGAACTCTGTGCTGAGTTTTTTGTTTCTTTTTAAGATGCTTTATCAGGTAACTTGTAGGGAGATGCTGAAGTACCTCTACTTTTATATTTTCGTGGATACACTATTGGCAGAACATTTAGATATATTACAAACTATAGGTAGCACATCTAATTCTGTGTATATTTAAATGGTGTAGGAAGCTCACATTGATAGCTCAATGTCAATAACATCAATATTATAAACTCTAGTTTGAACCATATGTTTATCTGGTTATCAGTAGAGGCACCTCTTGCAACATGAATATTAT
Source organism: Microcambeva bendego (assembly GCA_034509265.1). Taxonomy (NCBI): domain Eukaryota; kingdom Metazoa; phylum Chordata; class Actinopteri; order Siluriformes; family Trichomycteridae; genus Microcambeva; species Microcambeva bendego. The sequence continues at coordinate 18,428,768 of JAYDZG010000010.1, forward strand.
ACACCCCCATGGGCAAAGCATTGTTTTTGAGGACGAATTTGCAGTGTTGTTGCATTCCTAGCTGCAAAATAAAGCAATTCTAAGCCTTATAAAATAGCATGTTTAGAAATTTTAATTTAATTTTTATTTTATTTCTGATAAGCTGAGCACGTTCAAGGTAAAAGCTAAAAAGCCTGAATCTAAAGTCTCAGTTAAACTGCAGTCTAATACAGTAGTGTACCATATTAGTTGAATCTCTTACTTACACAAACCACTTCCTTTTCCTCTCACTGCTGTGCGTTTATTTTTGCAACAAGGGGATTTTTGGCCATCATGGCTCCACAGAAACATTTACTGTGTCTGCCAGCATGGGCACAGCAGGTGGGGGCATTAGACTATGCGTTCTAATTTAGTCTCAACAAAATCTCTAGGTTTTCAGTCAAATGTAACTGCTGTACCCAGTTGCTGATGTTCAGTAAGAGGTATGTGCTTGGGTTTGGGGCTTTCTGTGTTAAGTGTTTGCGTTCGCTGCCTAGACATTGTAATCAGCTAAGTAGAGCTAGGTCCTGGGTTTGATCCCTGGGTATGGATTTACCATGTTCTACTTGTGTCTGTGTGGGCTTTCCTTTGGGTGCTCCGGTTTCTGTTGTATGTGCCAGACATTTCTTAGCATGCTATAAGACTAGGGTAATAATTGCCAAGTCTGCAGTATGAAAACAGTATCATACACCACATCAAATTTCAAGTGGCCAGTCCTGTCTGAAGATACAAACCAATGTTCATTTTGACAGCAAATTTTGATTTAGTTTTAGTCCTAGTCTTTAGACTAAAACAATTCAGATGACTAAATTATGACTAAAACTAAATGACATTTTAGTCTAGTTTGAGTCGACTAATTATCAGAAGAATATAATATAACAAATAATAATAATATACATGAACTGATGACGGCGCATTTACATTTTACTTTAGATGTTAGTTGAACGTTCAATACACATGAAACAGATTGAACTTATTTTAAACATCTATTTATTTACCTGACCTTGCTTATTGAGCAGATCAGTTAATGACCAGTAGGCTCGCCCTGCCTGAAAAATATCTGCATTGTTTAGAACAAACTGCAGATTACGTTCTTTATAAAACTGGATCCTGTAAAAGCAGCTGTGTCATTAGTGCGAAACAAACACCAAACATATAACATCTAATTTATTAATAATTTAATTATTTTAACAGCTATGCCCAAAAACGTTCAAAAAGAAGTGCAGATGGTAAAAGGCCATCAGGCTGCTGTCTCTGAGCTATCAATGTGACCACAGAGTAAGATTTATTTGGTTCTATTCATTATAAGGAAAGCACACCGCGCTAATGTTTCCCTTTACAGTGTATTGTTTTTCACGACGTTATATGAGAAGTGTGTCAGTATGTCTGTATGTATCACTGTAGACATTGTCGAGTTAACCTAGTTCTGTGAGTAAATGTGGTACACAGGCTAGTCTGGGCTTCCCGGGTTTAGATCAAATTTGTGCAAGCGTTACCCTGTTACTGTAAAAGAGATTAGTTCTGATTGGAGGCTACGTGGCTTGTCCCGCCTCTCCACATACGCTACAGTAGTTATGATTGGATCTCTTCTAACTTCTCTCTACCTTACACAAATTTAAATCAGTTCTGATTGGATGTCCTTGTTATTATTATTATTATTATTATTATTATTATTATTATTATGTTCTTATTATAATTATCTAACGAAAGTCAATTCATTTCGTTATTTTCTTTTTATGTCGTTTTTATTTAGTTTTAAAAGGTTCGTTGATTAAAAACGATGATAATTATTTGTCAATGAAATGAACACTGATACAAACTAATGAGGTCTGAACCAGGTCACCAAGATTGTAATATAATGGTATTGTGCAACACTTACTACCCGTTTAAGTAGAATTCTCAAGCAATCATGTCTGTGTACATACCCACCGAGAACAGAACCTGGACCTCCACGGATGGGTTATGTTTCATGTTAAATTCACCCACTTCATGAATGTATTTGATAATAAAGACACTAGATAGCATATTTCCATTCAGTCATTTTGCCACACAGACGCAGTGCAAACAGAACTGAAAGTATCGCCTTTATGATTTGCATATTTGTTTTTAGAACTGTAAAGCCAGAAAACATGAACTTTAACTTCCAGTTACAATAACTTGCATTGCTCCACTGAGCTCTTAATTATTAAATACATTAAACCCTTGACTTCATGTTTTCTTTTAAACTTTATGTACAAATAAAGTTCAGGTTACAAACTGGACAGGTTGCCAGATCACGACTGTACATATTTACACATATTCATGCATGTCCAGTTGGTCTGTCTGCATGTCTTTTGGGACTGTGGAAGGAAACCAGAGCTCCTAGAGGAAACTCCACACAGCAAACCTAATATAGAAAATACCTGGGCCACTCTAACTGGGATTTGAACCCAGGATATTTACCCTCTTTAGGAGACAGCACTAAAATTTCTTGTTGCTCGATGTAAAGTGTTACTCTGCCATCTTGTGGTTTCTCTTTAGAACTGCACTGTAAATGGACACAAACCAAAACAAACTAATTAGAAATTAGAATTCAGTCCTGTCAAATTGGACATCTAGATCACAGTAATTGTCTACCAGTAGGCATCCATCTGAATAGGTCTAGTTTGACTTTATCTCTTGAGCTGTTGATGAAAAAGTGGATTCTAGCAAAGCTTGTAGAAGTATCGATCCCTTCTTTCTCATGCTTTATGTATTGAAACCCTGCTTATTTAGTTACTCAATTGGGATTTCTGACAGAATCATGGCAAACACTGGCACAATTAGGTCGGAAATGAGTAAAAGGAACATAATACTTTATGGTTTCTCTGAGCAAGTGTAAACGTTTTAATGTCATCCGGAGGAAAAAAAAGAAGTTGATGTGTCAAAATTATACATTGCAGAAAGACTTGCGTCATATAAAAATCATATGCTAACATGTTCTTTGGGGTTTCTTTGTGGGCTTTGATCTCTAGTTGCCCCAGATATTACGATCCACTGAGTAAAGTACACCCGCTGTTCTTCTCTCAATCCGTCAATATCGTGCTGCCTCTCTCTTTCGAAGAGACTCTGTTCATGTGGATTCTGTCGTTGGCGATGACGTCCCGTGACGATTCCTCCGGCAAGGTCCTGACCACACTGGATAACGAAATGCTCACCTGCCTCTTGAGGAGCTTCAGTATCTTCTTCTTATAGCCCTTGCAGGCGAAGAAGTAAATAAATGGGTCGAGGCAGGAGTTGAGGTTCATAAAGCAGACTGTGACGTGCAACGAAATCTGAAAAGCATGCAGCTCACCACAATCTGGCCGATACATCAACTTTCTGATCATGTACTGCAAGAGATCTACGTGGTACGGACTGTAGCACACCACGAAGACTAGAATCACGCAACAGATCACGCCGATAGCTTTTCGACTCATGCCCGACTTCTCTGTGAGCTGGTTCGTCCTGGCGAGGTCTCGAAGTTTGCTGCAGAGAGCCGAGTAGCAGGCCAGGATGGTCACCAGAGGCACGCCGTAGCCGAGGAACACGGCCCCGATTAGCATGACCGGCAAGCTCTTCACCTTCTCAAAGTTCGCATACTCCATGCACGTGATGTATCCGTCGTGTTCCTGATTGCTCATGGGCATCGAGAGGAGCGGCAAAGTTTGTGCCAGGACCAAGACCCATACGCCGACGCAGATGTACCGGACACGCTGAATATTCCGGAAGCGACTGTAACGTAGCGGGAGCACCACCGCAATGAAGCGGTCCACGCTCAAACAGGTCATGAAGTTGACCCCGGCGTACATGTTGATGTAGAACAACAGAGCGGTGGCCTTGCACAAGCCCTCACCTAACGGCCAGTGAAATCCCAGGGCATAGTAAACCACTCTCAGAGGAAGGGCAAGCGAGAACAGGATGTCGGACGCCACCAGGTTGGCCGAGTACACCGTCGTGGAGTTGATCTTTTTCATATTAGACCGGATGACATGCAGAGCCAGAGCATTTCCTGACAAACCGACGATGAAAATCACAGTGTAAACAAAAGGAAGGAGCACACGTGCCCAGCCTCGATGATCATACAAGTTGGTGCAGTTGGTGCAGTTGCCGGCGGCGTCGAACTCGGCCAGCCCGAAGCTGCTCTGGGTCGTCATCGCTCAGAAATGATCTGATCTGGGAAAATAATCAGGTTTTTAAAAATAAAACTGGATCAGCAAATACACTCTAGCATTACACATTGTATTTAAAGGAAGTGGTTTAAGGATCGCTATGTTTTTTTCTTTGTTTTTTTCATTATACCAGTATGTGGTAAAAGGAAGTCTACAGCACAATAGGAGATCCGCATCACTCAGTACTGAGTCACACAATGAGCGGTGGTCCGACCCAGTAGAGTTAAGTGAAATGTGTTTCCTGCCCACGTGACTGAACAAATCTGCACTCGCTTTCAGCGATTTATGACTTCTGGTAGTTATTTTAGAGATAGACGATGTGCTAGATTTAGGGAACTTAAAGGGCGCTGGTTTTATGTAGCAACTTCAGTGTTTCTACAGTGGAGTAGCAAGGCTACAGATTTAAACTGTAAATACATCCAGAGATGTACACTTCAGGTTGAACTTTGTGGAGCAGTTGTAGCCTAGTGATTACTGAATATATTGATTACTAGTCCAGTACGTTCACTTTACTGTAAGTCCACTGTAAGTGACCACCTTCCCAACTGACCCAATGAACTGTGCTGCACTTTGCCTTCTGACAGATTTCTATCAGAACCAACATCTACTTCTTCAGCATGGATGAAGTTCATCAATGAGTCTTGGTCGCCGGATCACCACCTTCCTTCAAAGATGCTGATAACCCTGCCCAGAAACACCCCACAAGAGCTGCAGTTTTGAGGGATGTAACGATGCACCCTGGGTCAGTTCATTTGAGGCACGGTTTGTATTCATGTTTAACAAATTCATTTTCACTTTGAACAGATTCATGACTTTAAATCAGATAATTTAAAATTACTTCAGAAATAAAAAGTCATTTGTTATCTAGATGAATAAAACATTATCACAAATTATAAACACAAGAGAAAACACTGGTATTTTTTCCGCAGTTTTATTTTGTTTAAATACATTGAGGGGGGAATTGGAATTGCGAACCCAGTATCGTGCATCATTATTGCTTCATAGGTAGAGAGTATTGTTACATCCTTAATAGCCCCAAACCTTCATTGGCATTCCAGTCAGACACGTAAACATTTGAATCTGATTTTTTTCCAGATGTTCTCCACACCTTTAAAACTCTCTCCTTTCGAATGTTAATGACTTTTTTTCCCCTCATATTCAAATATAACCTAAAACCGACCTTTCTTTCTTACTTCTTCTTTCTTCTGACCTCTCTCGAACATTCTCGGGGTTTTCCCCACATCTGATTCAATGCTGCTATCCAGGTATGTCTTGTTGCATTCATCGTGTTTTCCAATGTTCCCTTTTGTAAATGTAATTGGAAGCATCAGGTTCTTCATGAAGAGCTTCATGAATCTGCTGTATTATTTTTTCTTCATTTTTATTTGATTTGGTGTTTGGTTTTTAAAGATTTCGTACTCTGACTGCTGTATTTATGACCATCATGATTTTATGATCGGCACCCAGCAAGCGAGACATGAAAACGGCTGTTTCCATTTAAAAGATTTGAACAATCAACATTGGGCAGACAATAAGGGTTTCTATGTTATGCATTTTTTATTTTAATCTACTGTATTATCTTTTATGATGTTGGATCAAGGTTCAAGTTCCTAATGGCCAATTATTGGGCCTTTTTTCATCTTAACTAAATGTTGCACATGTCCGGATGGCCTCGATTCCGAGGTGGAGCAGTCCGGGTCCTTTCTGTATGGAGTTTGCATGTGCTCTCAGTGTCTGGGTCTCCTAGGTGATCCAGTTTCCTCCCACAATTCAAAGACTTGCAAAAGGTGACTTGCAGGTACAGTGTAAAAAACATGTTAAATATATATATATAAATAAATTGATATATGTGCACAATTGGAGTTCAGTACTAGCTTTATATTTGAGCAACTCTTGCATTGTTAACACACGTAAGAATATGTGTAGTATGAGTGCACCCACACTTAAATAGAGATTTAATAACAATTGAGATTTATAACTAGGCTGTGAGAGATTATTGCTCTAATGATGTAAACTGGCGCTAGTGGACTTTTCAGAATGTTATAAAACGTTAGTACATATTTATAAAACATCACATTTCTATAGTTATGCAAAAATAATTTGAAACTAACCCGGCATTAGGACATGCATGTACATCATGTACAGTTCAGCACATGTGGACACCAAGTCAAGTGATCAAGAGTTAAATCTGTCACATTTTTGTAAAGAAGCAGTACTTTAAGCAATAAAAACCCCCAAAAAACTTTTTGCCAAACACTTTTTGAATGAAAACTTGAAAAAAACAGATTCTCACCAAGGTTTTATTCTCTCCAAACGGTCAGCAGCTGTTATTTCTGTCGGCATGGCAGTGACACATGTTGCTTCCTCCAGTCTCGAAAGACGCACCTCATTTCTTCCACAAAGCAAATGATCAGTAAAAAAGAGATCTTTTCTTTTTTCAGTATGCTGGTGCTGCTGTCACCATGGTGACTGACACAATTTCCTGTTTTTAGGCCCGCCCTTTTCGCGCCAGTTTACTTTTTTTCTTGTGCAGTTTTGGTCAAACTACTAATGTCTTCATTTCTGGTTGCATTTCACCACTGAAAAAAGGTTTTGAAAAGTTCTAAATGAAAACAGTATTGCTTTTTACAGTGACTGTTTAGATTCTGTCTAGGCGTCGCACCTGCAATTAAATCTTGCATACGGCAAACAATATGGTGTTTATATGATGGATTTGTGTCCTAAGATGTTTTGTTTACTCACAGCAAGAAGGTCATGTTCTCCCCTGTCTGTGTGGGTTTTTTCTAGGTTTTTTGGTTTCCTCCCACAGTCCAAAAACATGCTGCCAGGTTCATTGAGACACTGAAATGTCATGTAGGTGAGCGGGTGTCAGAGGACTGGTACCCTATCCAGGGTGTTGCTGTGCGGCCATTGAAAAACTCGAATCGGCTTTCCTGCGGATTGGAATCATTTGGCCAATGAGCAAAACACTCAACCCTTAAGTGCTCTGGTTTGGGTTTTCTCACTCGCTCTCCAATTTGCCAGTGTTCAGGCTTAAGCTGCCAACCTTCTTACTAAGGATGTAATGATACACTGTACTCACGATGCAATACGATTCACAATATGCTTTCCCCCCAAATGTTTTTTAAACAACATAAAATTGAAGACATTATTATTAACGTAACATTGTCCTTTTACTATTTTTGGTTAGAAAAAAATAGGATAAAGTATTTGTATTTATCGTTTATTAATTTAAACAATGTCCTTTTATTTATGGAGGTAGTTGCAAAACTGTAAAAAATAATGGAATCACTTTTGTGTTCATTCTTTCTGAATCGTTACATCCCCACTTTTTATTATTAGTTCAGTATCTTAACAACCTAACACTACATTATCCTATCAGGATGTTTCTTTTTCAATGGGAGGTACCCAAAATACAATAGAGAGAACATGTCATACTTCTTACTCCCAGTAAAATGATCAAACCCAAAAAACAAAATTAAATGTCAGACATTTTAGATTCACCATAAGGATGAGTAAGTGACTTGAGGCTTAAGGATCCTCGTGTGATTACGACTCATGGTGGAATGAGGAACTGGACATGGTGTAAGTGATGTGGTAATATCCAGCATTTCCTGCTTTATGCTGCTTGGTATTGGAATATAAGGGTCAGCTGTGGCCTGGTGGTTAGAGAACTGGGCTTGTGATCGGTATAATACCTAGAGCCAGTAGGTCATGACTGAAGTGCCCTCGAGCTAGGCACCTAACTGCTTCCCCAAGGCCGTGGCTGACCACTGCTTGTGGCACATGTGCTCGCTGTCCTTTAGTGTTCACTAGTGGTTGTGTTTCCCTGCAAGGATTGAGTTAAAATATGGAGAGGATTGTGAAACAAAACCCATTCCCAAATGTGGGGAAGAAGCACATAGAGCAGACTGCAGCTGGAGTCAGTGCTTCAAGAACCACCACGCACAGATGGATGCAAGACATGGGTTTCAACTGTCTTATTCCTTGTGTCAAGCCACTCTTGAACAAGAGACCACGTCAGAAATGGACTGAACACAAAAAGGACTGGACTGCTGCTGAGTGGTCCAACGTTCTGTTCTCTGATGAAAGTCAATTTTGCGATTTCTTTGTAAATCAAGGTCCCAGAGTCTGGAGGAAGATAAGAGACGCACAGAATCCACGTTGCTTGAGGTTCAGTGTAAAGTTTCAACAATCAGTGATGGTTTGGGGTGCCATGTCATCTGTTGGTGTTGTCCAGTTAGAGCACTTCATGCTTTTTGCTGCTGACCAACTTTATGCAGATTTCATTTTCCAACACAGTGCCAAAGCTACCAGTACTTGGTTTAAGAACCATGGTATCCCTGTTCTTAATTGGCCAGCAAACTCGCCTGACCTCAACCCCATAGAAAATCTATGGGGTATTGTGAAGAGGAAGATGTGATATACCAGACCCAACAATTCAGAAGAGCTGAAGGCTACTATCAGAGAAACCTGGGCTCTCATAACACTGATCGACATCATGCCATGCCGCATAGGTGCAGTAATCCAGGCCAAAGGAGCCTCACCTAAATTTTGAGTGCTGTACATGCTCATACTTTCCATGTTCATACTTTTCAGTTAGCCAACATTTCTAAAAATCCTTTTTTTGTATTGGTCTTAAGTAATATTTTAATTTTCTGAGATACTGAATTTTGGATTTTCATTAGTTGTCAGTTATAATAATAAAAAAAAAAACATTTGAATCAACTTTTTCATGATATTCTAATTTTATGACCAGCACATGTGAATAGAGCTGATGAACTTTAAAATACAGGAATGTGGTTCTATTGTAAAGACATACAAGGGTGATGGGCAAAGTGGGGTCATGAAAGTGAGCACTAAAGGACATCAGTCTATCCATAAGATAAACCAAAAGCAATTTCCTACCATTTAATGGCACAGATAAACATCGGTCAGACAACTACTTCCTTTCATAATTAAATTGTGTTTGTTGTTTACTATCGTTACATCACAAGGAACTGCACTACTTATGTCTGAAACCATATACAAAAAATATCAACTGAACCAGACAAGCTGTTATTCAGTACACATTTAGCAAGCACTTCCTTTTACATAGCACAACATAGGATGATCAGATAAATCATTAATAAAGTAAAATGTAGATTCTTGAAGTAGTAAATCAGCTTAAACAGAAATAACCAAAGTATATAATAACAGGGAAAAAAGTAAATTTGTGACAAGTGTGACATGGAAAGTGGGGGCTTAGGAAAAGGGCAACTAATTATAATTCTTCGCTTCTGTGTCTGTGTTAGTGCAAAAGCAATGACGAAAAATCTATTTAGGGGTTCTGATGAAAAATCTATTTAGGGGTTCAGACTGTATGAGTGGTGATCGCTTAACAGAATCCTGGTCTCACTTTGTATGGCTGGAAGCAAAATAGTCAATGAGACTTAGACCTGGGGCTGTATAACATACAGTGAAAGAGTATTTGGCCAAAATTATTGATGATGTGAGCAGCTATGGGAAATTACAAAGGATTTGATTTTGAATGTGTTTCAGGAATGCAATTATATTCACAAATAAAGATTTGGTACAGTAAATTGCTGAGAATTTAATTAAAAACACAATTACTTAATAAATGAACTTAAAATATGAGCATAACTTACTGCTGTCATTATGTTCATCTGATTATTATTATTTTTTGACTGCACAGCGGCTATCTCTCACTATGGCTTTAGCCATGAGGCTGGTGGGCAAAGAGGGCCTTGGGACAACCCTGGGGGTAAAAGCACAGTTTTCTGAAATCCAGACCCATTGCAATCGTCTTTCCATGCTGCAGTCCAGCTTTTTCCCTTAAAGTAAACAATACATTGGGTGGTGCATAAATGAGTGACACATTCATAAGGTGGGGAAGAGTGGTCGGCTCAGCACTAAGAGACCATCTGTAAGTAAATGATCTATTCATGTTCTAACACACAAAACAAATGCAAACTCTCTATCTCTCCCTCTCTCTCTCTCACACACACACACCGAGGGAGCTGTTTCAAAAACAGGCTTTTCAATATAATGTCTCAAAACTTAGGTGCAAACATTAACATTAGTACACCATGCACGCACGCACGCGCACACACAAAAACAAAAACAGTGGACAGTGAGAGCCTAGAAGGTAAAGCTTTGGGTTATTAATCTACATATTAGAGAGTATGAATTCTAGCTCTGCCATGCAGCCATTGCTATAACAATAAGCTTGTTGTGAAAATGCCTAAATGTGTATGTGTTTATATATTTAATTATTAGTTAAATCCTTGGTATTATTGGTGTTTTATGGGGTTCAAAGTTATGCGGCCATCATTTTAGTGGCTACTGTAGAGCAAGAAATTTTGCAATTGGAAAAAAACAGAGATGATTGCAATGCACCAACAACTCAACTCTACAGCAAAAAACAAGAGAAGATGCAAAGATGTCTGCAACAGTATCTTGTCAGGAAGGGTTATGTAAGATGAAAAGAAAAGTGTATAAAAGAAAAAAAATATTCAAGTACTTCGTAAGTAACAAATTAAAAGTAAGCAGAGCAGTGTTTTTCAAAAGGTGTTTACTTTGACCTCACTTCAGATAAAATTTAATTATTTTTCGAAAGGGGATATTCAAAGCAGCATCAACTCGAGATAGCAGCAAACACATCTGAGGGAGCTGTTTCAAAAACAGGCTTTTTAATATAATGTCCCAAAACGTAGGCACAAACAAACATTAGTACATGAGAGTGCCATTTTTTCATTAGGGGAAATTTACCTTGCACTTATAAGCTGCAAATTTTTGTGCAGTGATTACATTACACAGCATTTAGCAGACGCTTTTATCCAAAACGACTTACAATAATTTAGTACATAAACAGACACTGAGGTAAGTAAAAGAAATAAATAAAAGAAATAATTTAGCAGGCTCAGGAGGAGGCCAAACAGTTGCATTGGCAAAGAGGAAGGAGGAGGAGCAGGAAAAGAGGTTAGGGTGGTTAATCTGTTAGAGGTGTTAGGAGAGTAAGTGCTCTTTGAAGAGCTCTGTCTTCAGGAGTTTCTGGAAAATTGCGAGGGATGCCCCTGCTCTGGTAGTGGTTTGCAACTTATTCCACCATCGGGGAACAAGGAAGGAGAACAGCCTTGATTGCTTTGTGTGTATGTTTGGCAAAGCTAGGCGGTGTTCACTGGAGGAGTGCAGTGGCCGAAGAGTAACGTAAGCATTCAAGAGTAAGTGTAAGTAGGAAGGAGCCTGACCCGAAATCACTTTATAGGCAATTTTAAGGGCTTTGAACTTGATACGAGCGGCAATTGGTAGCCAGTGTAGCTCCATGACCAGAGGGGTGACGTGTGCCCGTTTTGGTTGGTTGAAAACCAGGCGTGCCGCAGCATTCTGGACCATCTGCAGTGGCTTTACAGTGCAGGCCGTGAGGCCTGTTAGCAATGCATTGGAGTAGTCGAGCCGAAAAGAACCACAGCTTGTACCAGAAGTTGGGTGGCCTGCTGCGTTATGAATGGACGAATTTGCCTGATGTTGTATAACGCAAAGTGGCAGGACCGAGAAACAGAGGCAACATGTTGTGTAAAGGATAGCTGGTCATCAATCATAACAGCCAGGTTCTTAGCAACTTTAGCCGGAGAAAGAGTGAATCAATGGTTATTGTAATGTGTTGAATAGATGATTTTGCTGGAAGAATCAGCAGTTCAGTCTTGGATAAGTTTAGCTGAAGGTGGTGTTCCTTCATCCATTTGTATATGTTTGAGAGGCAATGCGATATCCGCACCGTTATTGAAGGGTCATTTGGCGGGAATGACAAGTAAAGCTGGGCGTCATCAGCAAAACAGTGGTAGGAAAACCTATATGAGCGGATAATAGGGCCAGAGAGGTGGAGTATATGGAAAAGAGAAGATGTCCCAGTACCGAACCCTGAGGGATCCCAGTGGAAAGGGATTGGGCTGAGGACAGTTGTCCTAGCCATGACACTTTGAATGAGCGTCCAGT
>JAYDZG010000010.1:18444568-18463529 GCA_034509265.1 Microcambeva bendego
GAGGGTGTGTTTGTGCCTGTTGTGAATAGCAATTAGAATTACAACATTGTGGACCCATAGTAGGAGAGTGTAGGTGATAGCTTGGCTTGTCTGCAGTCCAGACTTCTCTTCTTTATTAAATTAAAATGTAATTAATGTATAAACTGATCTAGAACAATTTACAAAGTATTGTCAACATCTTTGCAATTAAAGGATAAGGAGCAGGGGTTATATTTGACCGTAATTATTAGATATATAATTACTGGTATTTGTAAATGTGTAAATACATAAAACAGTAGGTAAGCAGGCCTATACTTACCAATCTCACTGTCAATCATAAAGTTCCTATTCTTGATTGAACATTTAGCTGACGTAGCCAAGACCACATTTTTTAGTCCTGGTACCCAATTCCCAAACGTTTGGTTGTAACTTTGTTTAGGTAACTATGATGAACTCGATGTGTTATGGAATGTAAAATGTGTTGGTTATGCATACTCTTGAGTCACGATTGAAAAACAATAGCCCAGGCCGCACAAATGTAGTTATTATTCTCAGAATCATTTAATGTAGCATTTGGATCTGTTTGGAATTTAAATTACTGTTCCATTAAAATATACGGGATGAGACTTGCCTTGCAGCTTTCACAGGTGAGCAGTCCATAATGATATCCAGACACTCGGTCACCACACACAGGACAACCTTCCTCATGCTCTGATGGAACTTCAAGTTCAGGCTTCAGTTCACCAGAAGACATTACTATCATTTCCAACACAAAGAATAACACACTGTAAATCTCTATACAAGTAAATGAATACAAAGTGTACTTCTGTTTTGTTAAATAACAGTTTGTAGTTTTCTTTAAAGTCAAAATGTTCCGTATGTGATTTACTAAATGGAGATCGTCAAATAAGAGGTTTTTTTTTTGCAAGGCAGCATCATTATTTTGAATTTGAGCAGTTATAGAATAGGTGTGAGCATGAGAATTAAAAATCAGACACATGGCAGCATTTTAACTTAAAGATGAGAAGATTTGTCTGAAATTTGTATTTATATTTATATATTTTCCTAGATCAGCCAGTGCAGAGTGGTGATAAAAAAATCTATCAACAACCCTTCACAAAACAACACAATTACTTAGACACAATCAAGAAAAGCCATACTGTAATACCAGAAAAAGCTACTAAAATGTCAAACAATAATTAAATGCACATGGACAGCAATTTATGTCACTTCACAATAAAACCAAGAATCCAGGGTTTTATAAGGTTTATTGGAGTTCCCCTGTTCTTCTGTACTCTCAGACCCTGAAATTGTGTATATGCATTAATAATCCTCAAGGTCTATCCAAAATTGAAGTATTCACTTGTTGCAATTTGAATTTGTGTGCACACAACAATCCAAATTAGACCAAATATTAATACATATGTATATATTAAATTAGTTTATAAAGGGTTTTATTCAAACAAATTCACATGCCTTTTCCCCTAAGCTATTATACTTTTATACATTTACTTTTTGGCATTGTGGATACCACATAGATTTTGTAAGTGAATATGAAGCCACATTTAATTACAATCTGTGTAGGGTTTAGTATGTTCTCCCATTTTTAAAGCATTGCATTAGTTAGGGTGAAAAAAACATTTTTTTGCCTTGGAAAAAGTATGTGTGGTTATGCATAGTACCCTGTGACAGACAGGGTACACCCACCTTCTGCCCACTGCTCCTGAGATGGGCTCTTGAGTCAGCTTCATGTCAAGCCGTGTGAGTACAATTTAGTTTAGTATTACTGAGATCAGTATTATTTTCTCAAAATATGTCACTTCAACTATAGTTCTTCAAAACTTTTTCCAAGCTCCCTTTATTTCAGCTTGTAGTAAAGTTCTCCAATGAGCATGTTCAATTATTTTTATATTCTATATAAACTAGAGTTAAAGATTAAAAGCATTTTTAAATAAATGAAATAAATGGTAGTTGTAAATACAGTCCCATAATTCTTCTCATAAACCGTCAGCAGAACTGGTAAACATTGGCTTTTTCTGTCAATACTATTATATTAATCATAATACTTAACAAAAAAAATTAATTTGTTATAATGAAAACAACCATGGGTCAGATACTAAAATACTAATCCCAAAAAACAAACCACCCAATTACTGATTACTTCTAACATTTAAAAAGTTACACAGATTGTTCTGTTTTAAAAAAAGGAAATGAATTGGCTTAGTTAGAATGTGTTTTGCAGGGTAGTTGTGTGAATAAATTCCCGACCACTGCTGTGGGCTAGATAAAATGTATCTCCAGGCTGGATTTAGCCCTCAGCCGGACTTCGTACATGTCTGGCTTCGTTTTATCTAATGCCACAGCAGCTGGTTACAGGCATTTGTGTGTACTTACATGGTGATAGTCCATCCTGTGTTGGCAGGTCCTGAGTGTTTCCGGTGGTGTGTGAGATTGGAAGTTGAGGGATTTCTGAGTAAAACCCTGATGTATCCATATCCCTAAAGAGAGAGGGACACTGGGTCACCAGGCACAGATGCCCAGGTACGGAGAGTGGGACAGGATGAGGTGAGTGCAGGACAGCTGGTGCTGTGTGCAGGCCCACTAAAGAACTTTGTACCATGTTGTGTAATAAACTTTCCTCTGGCACACCTTCATGGCCTACAAAGAAACCTCACGCTTGACGGAGTATAGTCATCTATGGTGTAGTTTTACTGTCTATACAGGTAGATCAGACACACTGTAGAAATAAATATTGTTATGAATATTATGAAAATACACCATTTTACATTCACCTGCATTTTATTAGGGATCCAAGCCTTAAAACATGTGTATTGATTTTGTTAGGATTTGTATTCAATTAAACAAAATGCACAGATCTAAACGTGGAACAGAAAGGAGTTGCTTGGCTACTACACGTTTCAGTCCTTCCCACCCTCCCACAACTCGGTCACTCGAGCTCATCCCGATTGGCTTAAAAGTGGCGCCATAGCCATAGCGTCAAACTTTGATTTTAAGAGATAAAACATAGATAAAAAAACATTTCAATAGAACCAGGCTTCAAGAACCAGGTAGCTCCACCCACTAATTTGCACAATATGTAAAATCCCACATTTTTGAGCACAACCTAACACTCCAAATACAAACATAGCACACATTTTCTGCTCTAATTCAGAAAACATTGGACTGATTGCGATGAAAATGAAGAGGCACAGAAGCATAGTTCATGGGCAATGGCAAAATATGATATGGTGTGCTGGGTGGTGCTACAACATACAAGATCATCTAATATTGCACAACCCATGATTATCAGATTGATATGAAATTTGGCATGTCGCTTTTGTGTCCTATTCTCTATTGGAAATTGTATCATAATTGGGCTGCAGAAATCACTGATTGCAGTAATAGTTTGTATTTTTTTGTATTTTTTTGGGAGGGATTACATAGTAGTAAAGTTTAAAATTAGGTTTTTTTTATTATTAAATTAGTTGTTTAATAAAAATGCATGTCACATACATTTTATAAAAAAATAGGGGAAATGATAGAGAGGGCAGTTCAACGGGTTCAAGTCTGGCATGATGAAAAAAATAGATCATGTCCAGTCAGGTCCAATTCCTTCCAAAGGTGTTCAATGGGATTCAGTTCTGTGCAGTTCCTTAACACCAGTAAACAATTGTAATCAATTTGATAACCCTGAGTCAGATACCATTCCCAAAAAACAATATTAAGATAATATTAAAACCCCTAAACCCCTATATGTGATTACATATAACATTTAAAAAGTTATACAGTTTGTAATAATCTGTTTATTCAAAATGAACTGAATTAGCTTAGTTAGAACTTTTGCAGCATAGTTATGTGAATAAATTGCACGCCACCTTTACATGTATTATTTTTTACATGTGTTCAAACTTCATCACAATCAACAGTCCTGTAAATTTAGGAGATCTGTGCATCTTTTTCCAATCATTTATTTTTGTATATATGTACACTTTATGTGTACACACAGTGTGTTTACTGGTTTATAAACATTAAGCATAATATGTTTAAAATGACTATTAAATGTTTTCATAAATCTGATAGTGTCAGCTCTTCTTAGTCAGCATGGGAGTGGTACAAGCAGGAATGATTAAACTGGGAGAAATATGCGGGAAGGGGTGGGGTAAACCAACTCATATCATGTAGACAATTGATAAAGAAAGTATGGAAAAAACACTTACAGGAGGATATCAGCATCAACAATCGGCTTGTAGTGATGATGCAGTGATCTCTGAGGAATGTTTTTGCAGCTGTCAAGCTGCATGAATGCATATCAACATGCTAAATGTTTTCAACACTTTGTGAAATTCATACCACAAACATTTGGGACACTGCTAAGTGTATATTACAAATAATTACAAAGAAGATGAAAATCAAATACATTTTACTGAATGTTTATAAATGGGAAAGCCTGAAGTTGAACATTTCAGATGTCACAAATGTCACAAATCGGTTTGATGTAATTAAAAATAATTTGAAAAACACAGAAAAACATTAATCATTTACATTTTTATTAGGCTGTAGTACATCCCAGCATACATCTCTAGTACAAAAGAAAAAAAACTGAGTTGCTTTGTCAGACAAAAAAACTGAAACAAAACTAACATAATAATGCATATTAAACATATAAGTAATTATACATAATGTTAGTTAAATTTCCTTATTTAGATACTGATAAACAACTAGCCTCATTTGTTTGTGGCTGGAACTGGTGATTCTTCAGGCAGTTACACAGGGGACAATGGAATATTACTCAGATTGTGGACACACCGGTTGTCCTTCAACAACATACCACACTTCGTTATGTCTGTTCATCAGTTTCATAGGACTAGAAGCAAATACACAAACATACAGAAAGAGAAGTGAGTGTTAGGTAGTTCAATCATGCACCTTGTACAGCTTCTGTTTTACCCATGATTCTATTCACATCAATTTTAAGTGATGTGCAAATCAAATAAATGTGTGATCCCATTCATCCTGTACTTGTTTTCTAAGCATTATATTGTATTTTACCTCCTAAAAGCATGCAAAGGGAGAAAACAGCTGCTCCATAAATCTGTTAGGTGCTAGTAAGTAAGTAAATGTGTTAGAAAGTCATTTCCATACACTAGATTCCTCTCCTTGTACATAGTGTTTACTGGGGGTGCTGGAGCCCTGTAAATGGGATTAGAATAAAGCTGGAGCTCCATGGCTTTTTTTAGTGTGAAATTGTGATACCATGGTTAGACTCGCTGTTAGGGGTGTTTTCTACATGACCAGAATATCTCAGGCAGGCTCCTGACCCACCTTAACATAAACTAGTTACTGAGAAATAAATAAAAAAACAAATATATAGCTGGCTATTCTTTAAACGTCAAATGTATTATTTCTTACACATTTATTAAGCTGTCTATTTTAAAGCTAAACATGTAAACCATTTTCCTTTCTTTGTCAATCATCCATAAAACAGGAAACAATCAAGAGGAGTAAAAATACAGGCAGTGGTACCTGTTATAGCCGACATCATAGTGATAATCTTGCTCATACGATGCTTTAACTTTGTTTAACTCATCTTTCAGTTGACCAGAATATATTGTGGATGTCAGTGATACCAACCAGCCTCCGAAATTTTTTACATACACGTTCAAATCTGGCATGTCAGTGAAGTACACCTGCAATGTACAGACCAATGAAACAAAGAGTTACAAATTACAAAATAAAGAGAAGAAAACTAAAGTTTCTATAGGTCGAATCGACAAGTGTGTAGACACCTTGAGGTCTAAGTCACAGCACAATTAGAAAAATATTCTACAATATACATTTTTACCCATCAACCTACAATCAACCAAAATGTACAGGATAAAAAAATAATTCCAATTAATAGTTTGGAAATGCATGGTCAGAACAAGAAAATACCCCATGAAGTCCAATATTTTTTCCTTGGAGCTCCAGGATAAGACAAGGCACAGATGAAGAAGAAAAACAAATATAAGCTGTTAGATTTTTCACAATCACAGTAGCCTTGATAACCTTGGACACAACAGCAAACACTTGGGGACAATAAAAACATGAACCACACATCATCTGGCAAATACCATCCCTAAGGTGAAACATGGTGGCTGCAGCATTGTGATGTACCCAGCCACAGTGAAGGGAGGACTGGTAAGAATGTGGAGATGGAGGAATTTAGTTAAATACAGGAACATCCTTGAAGAAACCTCCTCCTCCTCCACACAGACTCAGATTTAGGTGACCGTTAATCTTTGTTCTTAAATGACAATGATCTGAGACATACAAACACTAGAGTGACATCAATACAGGTCTATAAATGTCCTTAAGGGACCCAGTTAAAGCCGAAACTTAAACATCTGTAACATGACTTAAATATCCCATTTCAGAAGCTCTTGCCAGGATCTGCTATAAAGAATGTGATGAATGGTCCAAATCCAGATGTAAAAAAGCTTGCATAGACCAGACTTGTAACTGGGATTTCTGCCAATTGTATGGAATAAATATTTTATACATTGTATAAAAGTTGTATACAACATAATGCAGCGCACAATTGTCTAGAAGGCAATAAAGGGCAATAATAAAAAAAATGCTTTTCTGGGTGAATGATTTGTGGGAGTTTGTGTGCAGACTCACAGTACTGTCGGTGGGGTTTGGTGCATAACTCTGATAGGCCGATGGTAACAGGAAGCTCATTTCATAGACTGTTTTTTCCAACAAAGACACACTTGCATTCACTTTGACTAGAACTGGGGCTGTCATGTCAATCTTAACACCTGTAAGTAAGGACAGTGGAAAGGAATTATAATACATGTAGAAATTGTCTATATAACATATTTTAATATAAGCTTACCTGCTTCATTTTCACCACTGATATATTTAAAAAGTTTTCTGAATGCTCTCATGACCGCTGCATCCCTAAAGATAGATTTTTCCTTTGTGGTCACCCATTTGGCCGCTTCATAGTGGCGCACCTATCAAAAGGGAAACGTGAATGAACAAATGTAGCAAATAAAAAAATGCAATAACATGAATACATAAACTGTTCACTAAATCATATGCTAAAATGTTTGTTCATCTTACTTGGAAAATCAACAAATTATAAAATGTGTAGACCTAATGTTCCTAGTTTCATACATTTTGACCACACCCAGTGCTTACATGCCTATTAAATGAATTGTACAATATTATATATGCTTTCAGTTTGTTTCCTGTTCCAGAATGACAAAGCAAAGCCACAGTGTTAGATGTGGAGGAACCCCAATTACCAACCTGAACATTTATTTCATTAACAGTGGAACTGTGTGAGAAGGTCCTGGGTTCGATCCCCGGGTGGGGTGATGTAGGTCCTTTCTGTGTGGAGTTTGCATGTTTTTCCCGTCTCCGCGGGGGCTTCCTCCGGGTGGTCCGGTTTCCTCCCACAGTCCAAGGACATGCTACCAGGTTGATTGGAGACACTGAATTGTCCTGTAGGTACCTGCAATGGACTGGTGCCCCATCCAGGGTGTTACCATGTGTTACCATGTGCCTCCCCGACCCTAATTAGGATAAGGGGTTAAAGACAATGAACTAAACTGAACATCTCATTTTCTCTCATACAGTACCAGTCAAATGTTTGGACACACCTTCTCATTCTATGGTTTTCTTTTTAGTTTCTTTTATTTCTACACTGTAGAGCAATACTGAAGACATCCAAACTATGAAGGAGCACGTGTGGAATTATGCAGTTAACAAAAATGTTTAAAAAACTGTTTTATTTCTTAGCTTTTTCAAAGTAGCTGCTTTAGCTTTGATGATTGCTTTGTACATTGCACTTGGCTTTGTCATTGCCATTCTTTCTCTCACTGGGAAGCATTGTTCTCTCACAGATTTATTTGCGGTACCTAAATTGCCCTCAGACGTGTGTGTGTGCTTTGTGATGGACTGACACCCAGGGTGTTTCTGTGTGCCTTGTGCCTCTCGGAACCAGGATTGGCTCCAGTACCCTCACATCCCTGATTTAGCAGCTTAGAATCGTTTTCCATCTGTTTTCAGTTGCATTTTTGCAAAGATTTTAAGGCCACGATCTGGAATAATATTACTTCTACAAAATGAATATTGCACCTGTCCAACCCACACATTCCTTTTTTTAGATGTTGGCAAACATTTGATAGAAGCGGATATCTAAATATAGTATTGTGGCTTCATGAAATAAAGAAGCACCTGTAACCGGTGAAGTGAAGCGCTGCTCAGTGTGTTTGTGGTTATGATCATCCTGTGGTAGAGCTAAGCTAAGGTGAAATATGACAGGAAGGAGAAGCTAGAGGAGCAGGGAGCAGCATCTACCTGGCTGTTTGAGCCCTGGTGTATGTAGGTGTTCTGCTATCAAACACTGTACACTTTGATGGATTTGTCATTTTCTTGGTAATTTCTACCGTTGCTTTCTTCCTCTGTGCAAATCAAAACATGGAGTTTACAACGTCTTGAGACGTTCTGAGAAATACTCTAAGCAAAGGGAAAAAAAGCTTTCAGTTGTGGTTTAGTTTTGCATGTTTGTATGTCTGACAGACATATCAAATGTTTTATTTTGATATTTGTACTACTGCCTAAACTGTTACCTCAGTACTAGATGAATTTATAAGGTTTTAACAACAGTTAAAGTTCTTCTCAGAAGGCTTTGAAGTATGTCTGTGGAAATGTGTGCTCATTCACTCTAAAGCTTTAACTGATCGGGTCAGAGTTTCTTGAAATTGAGCTTTTCTTTGTCTTTATAAAGCTTGCTGGAACAGAAAAGTTAGGAATGTACATATACATGTCTAAATTTAAATTCACGTCAAACAGCTCACCTAGTTGACGTTACTACAAGCTTGGAATTTTCCAGCCAGATCCATTTATGTGAAGTCGCTTTCTTACTATTTGGATTATTCATTTATTTAATGTGGGATTTGTTATGGTGGCTACCACTGTTGTCTCATAGCAAGAAGGTCATGGGTCCTTTCTGTTTGAAGTTTGCATGTTCTCCCCGTGTTCATGTAGGTTTCCTCTGGGAGCCCCGGTTTCCGCCCACAGTTTTAAAAAACACACAATTTTTTACACAATGAGGGAAATGTGCAGCTTTGTTTGTGAAAAATATTATTTCTAAATAATAAAAGGCCATGCATTATTTAGATAGTTAAAATATAAACTTCCTTGTATTATTCCTCTTTAAAATAAATATGACTTATGTTTTTGTCTTCAATTTTATTTGGTTTAATAGCAGGGAAATCGTATCAGAATCGTATTGTGGTGTGGGAAGAGTGTATTGTTACATCCCTAGTTGGAAGCATATGATTTTTACACCTGTTTGCACCTATTTTTCAGGGTTAAATAGATCAATTAAAATTAGAGGGAGAACGGGGAAGGAGATGAGGAAATTAAGGAAAATAATTATTGGATTATTACAGCATGATGAGTCCAGGCTTCATTTGGTACACTCCACAGAAGAATGGTATGAATGTAACAAAATATGTATGCTTGACAAGCCTGTCTCTGTTAAAATATGATTATGAATTATAAAGACACAAGACTCTAATGAACACAGACTGTTGAGCAGCTAAAATCTTTGAACAAGGCAGAACTGACCAAACTTCCACTTCCTTTTGTAGGTTCTTCTGTAGGTTCTTCTGTAGGGTTGTTTTAAAGTCAAAGTATTAATATGTTTAGTCTATTTTTCCCATAAGAAATAATGTAAATCTAATTAATCTGTGTCAGACCTCCAATACCAGCCCCTTATCTAACCTATCTAATGTCTTAAATGGTCTTTTTGTTATTAATACAAGTATATTTTCCCTTTTGTAATAAATTGTAGAGTAGACATTACAAAATATAAAGACAAAGCACCATACAAATGCTGTCTGAATGGTCACTATGTATGGGATGTGTTCGAAAAGCTATGATTTGTAAATGTCAGATAATGTAAATTGTACACCTTTATACACTTTAAACAGTAACTTTAAATGTTGTTCGTACATTAAGATGAAATAAAACGTTCATAACTCAAAATGTACATGTGTTAGACTTGGAAGATTCCAATTCCTTTCAATTTATAAAAGTGAAATAAAAATTCAAGAGCACTAACAAATCCCAGATTCATGTTTTATTGGTTAATACAAACATTTCAACCCTTCAAAATCATGCAGTAAACACATTAAATGATCAAAACACACTCAAGCATGTGCAATATTGACACTTGTATCTACATATGGCTCTGTTCTGCTCAACAGCCACTTCATTCAGTTTATACATCAAAACAGCAGGTTCATCCCACCGCTTGATCTGTGGAGGACATAACACTCATCAAGGAGCATGGTGGTGAGGTGTACTTTTTGTGTGGTTTTCAAAAATGTCAGGGAATGTCTTGAGTTGTAGAATTCATCTAAAAAGGTTTGCGGCCATAGACTATAAAATTCACTGTTAAATGCCATGAGTGTTGGGTTGTTGTGTTTTGCACTGTTGTCTCCCAGCAAGAAGGTCCTGGTTTGGAGCCCAAGGCTGGTGGTCCTTTCTGTGTGGAAATAGCATGTTCTCTGCTTGGTTTTCCTTCAAGAACTCTGGTTTCCACCCACAGTCCAAAAATATGCAGGCAGGTTATACGAAGACAATGAATTACCCAGTAAGTGAATGAGGATAAAATGTTCACTTAGTAAGTACCACACACACACACACACACACACACAATGATTTTGAAAACACAGCAAAAGGGCCAAATCATGTCGTCAGTAAAAAAAAAGGATCTTTAGAGAAATGCAAAGGTAAGATTAAATTTAACCTGGTTTTGGCTTTTCTCAAAAACGTTTTTAAGTGTTGCTGGTGCTGTTCTCGGCCTTAGAGGAAAGCAGTGCAGGCATGTAACCCTTGAAGATGCTCATCACCCTCTGCTTGTATGTCTTCATGGCGAAGAAATATATAACCGGATCCAAGCAGCAGTTAAAGTTCATCATGGATACTGTGACCTGAAGAGACATCTTGAAGGTCCTTTCTTCCTCACAGGATGCCTTGTAGTAAAGCCTGCGCACCATGGACTGCATTATGTTGACGTGATAAGGGCTAAAGCACAGCAAGAAGCTTAGAAGAATCAGCAGGATCATGTTCTTCGCCCTGGTACTTTTACCGGACCTGCCGGTCATCGGGTTCTCCCTAGCCATTTTAGAAAGCCTGCAGCTGATATGACCATAGCAGCCCAGTATAAGTCCCAGGGGCACACAGAACCCGATAACGCAACCAAACAGGAGTACATATGGCGTCTTGGAAGATTTGTCCAGGCTGGAATACTCCATGCATGTTTGCTGACCTTGCCATGGTTTTAGAGTGCTCCTGAAGAGGAGAGGAGAAATCTCTAGAATTACGATCACCCAGACCAGGATGCAGATGCCTCTCACAACCTTGATGCTCCTTAGCTTCAAGCACCTGTGTGGTTGCACCATGGCGAGGTAGCGGTCAATGCTGATGCAGGTCATGAAGGCGATCCCTGCATAGGTGTTCGAAAAGAAGATTACCGCGGTCAGTCTGCAGAGAAGGTCTCCGAAAGGCCAGTCGAAGCCACGGATATAGTAGGTGATTCTACCAGGTAGAGCCAGAGTGAAGAGCATGTCCGAGATGGCCAGGTTGATCAGGTACAATGTGGTGGAGTTGAACTTTTTCTTTTTCTGGCAGGTGATGTACAGAACCAGGCTGTTGCCAGAGACACTAACTATCAGAACAACGGTATAGAAAATTGGAAAGAGGATCTGGGCTGCCTCTTTGTGGGTGAACACATCGCAGTTTTGGTTGGGAAGGCTTAGATTTGAGGTCACAACTGAAGCTTGAGTGGCCATTTTCTAAAAAAAAAAAAACAATCGGAAGAAGAACCATGAGAAATGCTCTAATCTTTGTTGCCACATTTTAATATTTATATGGCATAACATTATGACCAATTCCTAATATCGTATTGGTCCCCCTTTTGCTGCCCCCTATGCAACAAATGTGCAATGCACTGTGTATTCTGACTCTTTCTCAGCTTGTCTCTTGGGCCAATTTTAATAGATCCTGACCACTGCAGACTGGAAACACGAGCTGCAGTTTTAGAGATGCTCTGACAAGCTACCTATCACGATAGGCTCCTTGGCAAACTCACTCAAATCCTTTCCCAGTTTTTCCTGCTTTTAACATTAACTAGTAAGCTAAAATGTTCACTTGCTATCTAAATATCTCACTCACTAACAGATCCAGAAGGATGTTTCAAGCCTAGTGATTTTTGTACTGGACTAGTTATAAAAAAGATTGTTGGTTCTTTTTACCATTACTAGGTTGCTGTGGTTGGTCCCTTAAGCACAGCCCTTTAACGCTTAATAGCTCAAACTATGTAGTGTCACTCTTAAGTCGCTTTGGATAAAAGCTTAACTTCTCCTAGTTGGTGTTTGACACTCCTGATCAAAATGTTAAGATCACTTAAAAATAATTTTACATTTTGCACTATTGAATCTTAAGAATGCTTCACAATGCTAAAAAAAAAGAAATGGGCGTAACAGACAAGTTTTGAGCAGCCAACTTATTGACTTCATTTACACTCAAACATGCTTTTAAGACCACAGCATTTAAAAGCCAAAATCTGCACAAAAAGTTTACATCAGTTCCAGACACTACATGCCCTTAATGAACCCATCTTCAACACTTTGAGCACCCTTCCCACTAACCTCCTGGAAACACTTCAAGGCATCAAGCATGCCTAAACAATTATTTGATGGTGGAGCTACTCATTAGTTAGTCCTTTCTTTGACACTTTGATTTATGTTTTGAGGGGGTATTAAATGGTATTAAACTTTTGATCAGCTAAATTAAATTGTCCTTTTCAATAAATTGGCTGCTGAAAATATTTTGCCTCTTGCTCCCATTTCTTTTTTTAGCATTGTGAAGCTGCTCCAAGAACCTTCTTAAGGTCCAGTAGTGCAAAATTCAAATATATATGTTTTTATTATTATTATTATTATTATTATTATTATTATTATTATTATTATTATTATTAACCAAATGTAGAATAAACAAACACTGCTCATTTTGGTATTATGTGTCACAATTAGTGACAATGAAAATATAAACTCAATTAAAAAGTAACAATTAAGCTTCAACGGATAGGAGTTGAAAGCAAAAAAAAAAGTTAAAATACTTACAGGTATTTCAGCAGGGTAGATGATGCCCACAGTTTTAGCAGATGTTGATCTCTGTGCCCATGGGTGGCAAAATGAGTCTGAGAAGAGTTGTTAAGATACTGTTGAGTGGCACCTATAGAAACCCAGCCCATACCCTGCTCATTAAAGATGCAACGTGAGGAGATGCTTTGCGTGACTTCATAGTGCTAACTCTAAACTGCCACTACAATAATGAAGAATTATCACAGGGGCATTCCCAAGCTAAATGACAGGGGGTTATTTAATTATTCAAAGATGTTTTACTATTAAATCTGATAGTCAGAGCATTGATTAAATTGTTTCATGACATTTTATATTTAACAAAACTATCTGTTATTTTTACCGGGAGACCATAAACACCTGGCAGTGTTGTCTAATCTTCTCTGCAGGATGTTGAGGTGAAGACTTGCACAGTAGCCACAGAACAAAACGGGTGAAAGGGCATGCCACTAAGGATTGATATATTTCTACACTTTTCAAAATAGGTAAGAAAATTAAAGAAAACATGTTTTTAGCAAGAAACATTCACATTTCTTAAGTGATTCAACTTTGTCATTACATATGTACTGGTACAAGGCAACAAAATGTTGACACCAAGGGAAAAAAGAGCTACCTACAGATCTGTGATTGTGGTGTGTTGTTTGGGGTAGTTTCATATACGATCAGGGCCAAATGAGTGTTATTCAAAGAATCTGAACACAATGATTGCAAAATTGTACATGATATTTAGATAAACTGTTGGAAAAGTCTTAGCGTTTGACACCAGAGTGATATCTGTTTAATTTTCCACTCGACAAAGGAGTTTAAGCAATAAAGAGACAGCAAAATAAACACTGTATTACATTATATTTTATGCTAGCACATCAGCACCATGGGTCTTAAAATATGAGTTTTACACCGGTCACAAACCAGTGCATTGTAGTGCCGGCCCCAAGCCAGGGTAATTAGGGGAGTTACGTCAGGAAAGGCATCCGGTGTAAAAACTATGCCAAATTAATTTCTCTTTAATAAATTATAAAATACTATAATTGTGGTGATCTTCTATTCATCCAAATACTGAAAGACCTTCTTAAGGTAGGTAAAAACTTTAAATGAAGTCCATTTTGGCTGGAAAACCCTAAAGATGAACATTGATCCATTATTCATGTCAGTACACAAATCAGTTTGATGTAATTCAATAATCTACGCAGTTCAGAACCAGACAATCTAACCTGGCACTGATGGAGCTAAAACGGGTCCAACTCTGATTACTGGTCCATAAGCTTAAGGCTACAGCTGCCCTTGGAACCAGCTCCAAATTGGCATGTATGATTTGTGATACAATATTTTAATTTAAGGTCTGACCATTTGCTTTATAAATGCAAATCAAACACACTAATAAAGTCATTTCCATGGTTGTTGAAGAGAAAAAAAATAGGCCAAAAACAGGGGGGGGGCATGTGCCATCTGCCAGGGATAAACATTATCTAGAGTCGCCATGGTTAGACTATGCTACACTTATTTCTGTCTGCTGCATTGCTTTCCAGTGGCCTGGTCTGCAGTAATTGAAGTGGATGGCTTCAGACCAGCGAAAGGTCACTAATTGGCACGAGTAGCATGCGGTTATGACACGGCGTACTTAGGTCACACTATGTGGGCCTTGTGCAGACAGCATCACCTGCAAGATCAGAGAGAGATTTCACGCTCCTTTAATCTGCAAGAAAGAGTTAAGGACCCTCTCACTTTAAGAACAAAATTATTATGATGCTTCTCTACACTTTGTGGCCGATTTAGATTTTATGGCAGAAATACATTCTGGACAGGATGCCAGTCTACAAACACTTACACATACACTTAAGTCAGTCCACATTTAAGTATGGGCAAACATTAAGTGGTTAAGGCAATAGAGTACTAATCAGAAGATTGCTGGTTCAAGCCCCACCACTGCCAGGTTGCTGCTGTTGGGCCCTTGAGACTTTATATTGTAACTGTAATGCAAGGTGGTTTGTATAAAGGCTTCTGCTAAATGTTGAAAATGTAAATATACCCTAAAAAGGTTCTAAGGATTTCTTCTGCATACATCTGTGCACCCAGAATCAGAACTATCATCACAAAGTGCTTAAATATCTAAAAATAATATAATATACACAGCATAACCATAACATTGTGATCACTGACAGGTGAAATGAATGATATGCAAAATTGTGATGGCTAGATGACTGGGTCAGAGTTTCTCCAAAACTGCTGCTCTTGTGGGGTGTTTTCGGTCTGCTGAGGTCCAGAGAAGGAACAATGGTAAACCAGTGACAGGGTCAAGGCTGACCAAGGCTCATTGATACACATGTGGAGTGAAGGCTGAACAGACGAGCTACTGTAGCTCAAACTGCTGAAGTTGTTAATGCCGGTTCTTATAAAAAGGTGTCAAAATACACAGTGGAGGTTCAAAGTGTCTAAGTACACTTTTGGAAGCAAAATATTAGGAAGATCGGTGTATATAATGATGTACTATCAAAAACCTAATGTCTCATTTTATTTTATATATTCATATTAAACAAATACAAAAAGAGGACTATCTGTCATCTTTTGTAGTCAGCTGAAAATTGACCAATTACAGTTTTCATCTAAATAAGTACAAGTTTTACACTGGTGTGATGTAGAATTTGAAATCAAGGTTCATTTGTTTATTCAGATTTTAATGTCATGTTTTACACTTTGGTTCCATTCATGACAGAAATGATTCTCATTACACAAGATTCATCAACTCACAAAGTTATATCGAACAGTCATGGACAATTAAGTGCCTCCAATAAACGTGACTGTTGGCTTTCAGACTGGAGGAGGAAACTGGAGAACCTGGAGGAAACCCACATTTAAATGAAGTTGTGTGGATGAACTTATCCATAGTGAAGACTGATCATTGGCCATCTTGTCCAGAATTGGCCAAAAAAAGCAGCAGGTAGTGCTCAGGACTGCTTGCTGTGCCTCGTAATAGCAACATGGTTTTATGCCTGTGATTTACATTACTTACCCCCTTATCTCACCTCCTGTGAAAAAGAAGAAGAATTACAGGGTGCCACAAGAGAAAAGTAGCTGGTGTGCCGTGCCATGCCTCAGAGTGTGTATGCGGTGTTGATGGGTCTTTGACAGAAAAGGTTTTTGGATATTGAAAGTGACGACCCAGCATGAAACATGCATGAAAGTCACTTCTCTGAGACCTGACCTTTTTCGGTTCTATTCGGAGGGGGGGTGGGGGGATTGGGGTTGCAGGACAGAACTGGTTTTAATGGAATAATGCATGATAGGACAGTGATGCTAATTTTCTTTTATTTATTTTGAAACATATAAAGGTGAATATTAAATGAGCTAATGCTGCATAAACATTAAAGTGTTTGTGTGGCCGCCTTTAAAAAGCTGTCTAAACCATTGACCAATCCAACACTGATCAGGCATAACATTATGACCACCGTCCGGTCCCACTTTTGCAGCCCCATACACACAAACTTCACTGCTCTGTGTATGACATCTTCAGAACCAGCATTAACTTCATCAGTAATCTGAGGTACACTGGCATCAACAAGTGCATCAATGAGCTTTGGCGACCCATGACCCTGGTGACATGAAAGATCTACAGAGCTTGAACTTAATATGTGTGCACATGATGGTAATTGATTTAAGGCTGAAAGATCTATATTTAACACTTATGACATCTATTTGTAGCTAAAATTGCAAAACAAATGAATGCTGGTTCTGATAGGAAGGGGAATACTATACTGTGAAAGTCAGTTACAGGAAAGTGGCTGTAATGTGAAGCCTGTTTGGTGTTTGTACAACATGTTGTATTCTTAGTGTACTAAGCAATAGCAGGACTCAGTAGAGTGCTTGTGATGTCGAAAGCTCCTGGCTTGTTCTGTTTGTTTGCCACTTTTACACTATATTGAAGCTGTAAATGTTTTAAAGATCATGAATTTTAATAAGGCCATTGCAAAACATGATGCTAAAACATAGCACTCGCTACTACCTGTGACAATTGTATGCTAATGCTAACGGAATCGTAATGTAAATAAACCAAATACATGTGATATTATTTAATGTTATTATTGTCAATATTAAATTTTATTTCATGAACTGTCACCACTAGGGGGAACCGAATACTGTATTTAGCGAAATGCAGACGAAAAATATGGAAAATGCTGGAATATGCTCATTAACTTGGTAATGTGTAATGTGTAAATAATGGACCCAGAAAACTTAAGGAGTGTTTTTCTTTTCTTTTCAAATGATATTAGAGACATGAAAATGTAGATGTTCTAGTCAGGTTAGTCTGCGTCATTTCCATGCATGCAAAAGCTTTAAACATTTATTTGATAATATCATTTTCGAGGGTCCTTGACAGGATGAGCCTCAAGAATGATATGATAATGATGATCATGATACTGTGAAATATTATTTTTGGGAGGGCTGCCTGGGTGTGAAATGGAGAATAGTGAAACGGACTCTGGTTGGCTTTTAAGCTGCCCTGCCAGGCGCATATGGCCGGGCCTCCCGCTGGTTCATTGTTGGTGGCTATGGCTGGTCTTTGTCGTTGGCCTCATGTGGCTTGTGTCTGTTCCCATCATCACCACATACGTGTTCCTCTCCGGATGGCTATCTCTGAAGGTTCAGTCATCGCACTCGTGTGAAGTCACCCAAGGCACATAAAACTGCTGGTAAGACTTAGCACAGTGTTTAATTACAGCTTCCAGTTTATGTTGTCATTTCAAATTTCATTTAGCTCCAACCCCCCCTTCTCACACTATTTGTTTATACTAATTACTGTTCTTAAGACTGAATAGCTATGTTTTCTTATTCTATTAGACTGTCTTCTACATATGTGTTTTATGATGGGTGTTGGCCAAAACTCTGCAATAGATTGGTGCCCTGTTTGGGGTTGTCTTATTTTTTTACTTCTTTAATAATAATAATAATAATAATAATAATAACTACTGTTGTAGGAGAAGTGGCAGTGCAAAAGGGTACATTTGTTAGAATCTGTATTGCACAATCTTTAGGAATTGAACCGTCAACCTTCCGTTCACAATGTGAAAGGGCTTAAACTGGCAACCTTTTCATGAATTCATTTAATAGAAATTATTTCAAATAATATTAACATATATATAATCTTTTCCCCTGAGGAAATCATAGTTAATGAGCAGGTTTCCCTTATTGACTGGTTAAATGTGTGTATGGGTGTGTTACATGAATATAAATTCTCACATACAGATACACAAGCATCACTACATCTTTTAGCTTAGATGGTGCCTAATATATAGCCGATAATGTGGCGGATCATGCTATAGATTAACGGTGTGTGCCAGGTCAGCTGTGTGAAGAGTTAAACCGGTTCTGGATTCTCAGTTGCACCCGGCAGGGGAGGAGTACCCGGCTCCAGCCAGCTGGCTTCACACAGACGATCTGAGCCCAGAGTGTCTACCTCGTAACCACATTTATTTAGAATTGGATGGGGCACTGTATTTCATTCTTGATTGTTGTGGTTTCCAACTTCAAGGAGAAGCAGATCGTGGTCTACATTATTATTATTATAATTTTTTTACTCCGGATGTCCTTTTTGACCCAGCCCTCCTATTTATCCTAGTGCAACCTAGTGACTACCTATTGGAAAATTCAGTGTCTCCAATTAACCTGACTGCATGTTTTTGGACTATGGGAACATACAAACTCAGCACAGAAAGGACCCGGCTGGCCCACCTGGGCATCAAACCCAGGACCACCTTGCTGTGAGGTGACAGGAATACTTTCAA
>JAYDZG010000010.1:18465599-18476321 GCA_034509265.1 Microcambeva bendego
ATAATTTATTTAGTATTCATTATGAAGAACCTTTTATGATTTAATGATGTGTTAAATGACTCACTTTGAAATAATTTGAAATAATAATAATTTATTATTAAATTAAATTATTATACTGAACAACATGTGGGATGGTCTGTAATAAATGACAAATCACACATCCCTACACACACTCATTAAAAAGTAATTAAAAAACTAATGTTTACTCTGAGTACATTTTAAATTATTTAATTTTAGAGTTTAGAAACTTAACTCATAAAAACTAATAGTACTTTTACTTGAGCCTCTGGTTGTCATCAGCTCAGAGATTTTCTTGGGCGCCATCTAGCGGGCATAATTGGCAGTGCCAGCAGCAGAGATAAAAGTGGGAGAATATCCATGGATGAAATAGAAAAAACAGGATTTGTACTGTGGCTCATGCATCGCTGTGAAAGCATCTGGTGTAGCCACACAATACTTGTAAAAGGTAAAAGATAATGCCTTTATTTATCATATATACAGATAGGCGTGTACAGTACAACGACATTCTCTCGTCACATATCCCAGCTTGTTTGATAGCTTGGGTCAAAGCGCAGGGTCAGCCATTGTACGGCGCCCCTGGAGCTGAGAGGGTCCAACAGTGGCTGCATGGCAGAATTCGCATCCTTTTAATTAATAGCCCACACTCGACCCACTCGGCTACCACTGTCCCAACAGTGACCAAAAAATAATGGAAACTAATAAAAGCATTGAAAGAAAATACACACACACACACACACACACACACACACACACACACACACACATTCACACAACACCCACAGCTGGCAGTGAGACAGAATAAAAGTCAAAATCAATCGGCACAACTGGGTTAGCTAATCAGCAGAATTTTCTTTCTCTGTTCTTTTTCTAAAAATTTGGTTGTCACAAACCAAGGTTGAGTTTGTGGCGAGGGGCTTTGTCAGCAGGAGTAGTGCCCCCCTAGCTTCTTTTATAGCCAGTCCTGGGTGCAAACACAATCATGAGACTTGCTCATAAGAGAGCTGTCCAGGGCGTTTCACATTCATGAAGGCCAAATTGCATCTGGGCAGCTGCTGCATTGACAAAGGGTTGCCAGATTACAGTGATTTCCAGCCAAAAACCTTTTAAATATCTACTAAAATACATGAAAAAACACACAATATGGATGCACTGTACACAACGGCAGTTCACTAATTCAATAAGCATACAGGTCATAAAACGACATACTTTTAACGATTTAATAATGAATAAATAAATATCCGCTTGGGGAGCTCTGGGTTATAAAGTTATCAAAATGTTTGATGGAATTGTATGTACTTAAATGTTTAAAACATTTTTTTTCTATTATACAGTATTTTTTAATTAAAAACATATATTCATGAAATTTATATCCACATGTCCTGTTTGCATTAGACAGGAGAGACAAGCCGCCTCACCTTCTGTTTAAAGAGTGAGTACTGAGTACATTTTAAATGAGTTACATTTACTCGATTATATTTTAGACTAGTAATATTACTCATACTTTAGTAAAAATTCCTTAAAGTAATATTATTTTAGTACTTTATTTAGTGCTAATAAAGTTCCCCATAAGTGTATTTCTCAATAGTGTAGTTCGAGAAGGATTCGGGAGTCTGGCTGGTTACACACAGCTGCCGTGTTGTACCAGTGTATTACTGTTGAATATCAGCAGTGACAGTGAGCCGCTCATTAAGCCCAATCAGTGTCAGACTAAGGGAGGGGTGAGCGGGGGACACATGAGCTTTAAGTAGTGAAATGGCAGGCTGGTCCCTGTGCCAGTCAGAGAGGGGGGGGAGTACTTCTGATTGTAGTTGACCGTGATGGTGTGCTTATAGCTGACCCCTGTTCAGCTCCGGATCTCTTGCTTATGCCAGCAGTGTCGAAACCTTTTTTTATAGCTTATTCATAAATTATCTTGATAGTTCGTGCTAAAATAAAATTTTGTGTTAAAAGGTATACAGTATACCTACAATGGACTGGCGTCCCGTCCAGGATGTTACCGTGTGCCTTGTGCCAGCATCCCTAACCAACCTTTATTAGGATAAGGGGCTTAAGAAAATGAACTGAACTGAGGTATACGGTAGATTAAAGCCTAATATATTGTAAGATAAAGCAAGTATTTAATCAGTAAAGGTTTTATCATTTAATTGGTATGATCAGTGTATGCTTGGCTTGACTGGTTTGGTGTGAAGAAACAGGCCTGCACAGAGCCCAAATTAATAACCCATTCAAGCATATTATAATGGTAAACCAAGAATCTAACAATAGTTATGGGGCCCCTGGTGGCTACAGGGCCCTAAACAGCTGTTTTTCAGCTTTGTTGTGCCAGTTCTGAATACAAGTCACTTAAAATGGAAGCTTAAGAGCAGAGTTTGGCACTATTATTATTATTACTATGACTTCTACCAGTATTGTTGTTCTACCACTATTATTATCATAATTATTATTATTCCTGTTTATTATTATTATTAGTATTATTATTATTAGTATTTATCATTATCACTACTACTACTGCTACAACTATCAGCACTAGTACTACTATTATTATTTTTGTTATTATTTATTATTTTAACTATTATTATTATTATTAGTATTATTATTAGTAGTAGTAGTAGTAGTAGTATTTGTTATTATTATAATTATTATTTGTAATGTTATTGTCAATATGTTTGTTGGTATTGTAATCATTTTTATTAATATTATATTTGTACATATAGATGAGTTGTAATGTTTATTACAGATTAGATCAGATACATTTGTAGTTTACAGACTTAAACCTGTATTATGCTTTTAACTTAATTCCTTAAATATTGAATTGCTATGTTTAGAATGAATGTAATTAATTCAATTAATTATTAATATCATATATTCAGCAGCCTGTCAGGTTTACAATGCTCCTACAAAACACTCTTGTGTGTTAACAGCATCTGCTTAACTGCCTCACTGTTCTCAGGGGCAAAATAGTAAGTGCTGGTGTATAATTTTAACGCCCTGTCACACTTCGGCCACTTCTGAACAGGCTTCAGTGGTGAAAAATGAGAAACAAATGTTCTGCTGACAGTCGTTCTCATGCCTGAGGAGGGAGGATATTTATATCAAAAAAAGGTGCTAACATAAACAGGCTTCATAGACCGGCCCACACGTCGGGTGTGATGAGGGGCAAGAGCAAATTTGGCTCCTTGAGCTCTTTAATGTGTGAATTATACGACTTTTATCAGCTGGATGGGTGGATGTATTGGGTAGGATTTTAGAGACTGTGTGAATTGGTAAACCTCATCAGCCTGTTGAATAAATATTGTTTGCATTGTATTTATTGTTTGTATTGTATTTATTGTGATGATTTTTATAATTATGCTTTTGTTTGTAGTTCCAGTTCTTTAGATATACCGGTATATATATATCTTTTTTTTTTTTTATGGAATTGTCTGCCCATCCCTTTATCCGTCTATTAATCCATCCATCCCCACCCTCCCTATTTTTCTGGTCTTTGGACCTGCACTACTATGCTTTAAAACCCACACAGACACTGAGAGAACATTCAAACTCTGCACAGAAAGGACCCGGACTGCCCCACCTGTGTATCAAACCCAGGACCCACTGAGCCACCACCGTGCCCGCCCTTATTTGTGAGCCTGTAATAAGTTCCATAAATTAGCATAAGCAGCCCGGTTAGTCTGTTATGGCTATTTCATCCAGGAAATTCATTTCCATAACTTTCTTTGTCCAGTTCATGCTGTGTGGTGACAGGATCAATAATCAGCAGCATGTTATGACACAGCTACTTGGTCCCAGTTATGTACTAACAGTTTGATTCCACTGTCACTTGTCTTACTGTCACTGTTCACTTGTTTTCAAAGTTCACGGGTCACTGGAGTGACATTTGCTTCTCGTCCCCAGTAGAAGTCGTGTCCTTACTAACTAGCCAGTTGTGACCACTGTGTGAAGCCATGCTTCTGGCAAGCCGATTTCATAATATTGACCATGTAAGTGACAAGTATGATGGGGCAAATGCTTATGCAAAACGGAGTATGAATAATACATGAACTCATATCCAGCCCGGAGACCACACAAACACGATACATATTGAAGTAAGTTAGCATATTGTCCTTGTCTTTTTTGAAGAGGTGGAAAGCTGGGAAGCGACATCAAGTGAGAAATAGCAATTTTATTCATAATGAACTGTGCATAAGCAGTGGTACGGTACTGATGCTGCAGGCATGTGTGTTGTAGACATGTGATGTAATTGTATATTTTTGTTAGGGTATATGTTAAAGCACTAAAGAATATTATTTTAATACATTGTAAACAGGGTTACCCAACATCTTTTTTAAATTATTTTAAAATTACTTTTTTTAGGATTCAGATACAGGCACGCATGAATTTGTACATTTCTGTCTATATCCACACTATTATCTGTCAACTGACCATCTATTTGTCTGTCCATCCATCTTTAATATTATCTGTCTATCTACTATCTGTCTACTGTCTGTCTGTCTATCCATCCATCCATCCATGCATCTCTTATATTATCCATCTATCTATTATATTCTCCATCCACCCATATCCTATTTTATCTGTACATCCATCCATCCATCCATCTCTTATATTATCTGTCCATCCATCCACTTATCTATTCATCCATATGTTATATTATCTAAAAATTATACATTTATTATATTACCTATCTACTATCTGTCTACTTTCTGTCTATCCATACATCTTTTTATTCATCTGTTTATATATTGTATTATCTATCCACCTCTTATACTATCTTTCCATCAATTTATCTTTCTATTCATCCATTTATATATATTGTATTATCTATCCAACTCTTATATTTCCTGTCATCTATCAGTTATAACATCAGTCCACCCATCTATCTATTATATTTTCTACCCATCCATCCATCCATCCATGTATGATGTTAATGCCAGAGACTCATTATAACTGCTGCAGTTATGACCTCTGCTGGCTGATTAATGTCATCTGCACAGATGTGGATAGTGAAGTTTGCTGCCTCACTCTCTGTGTGTGATAGATTTCCATGTAAGGTCACCTTAAGCTGAGCAGTCCTCTAGCGGATAGAGCTTTTGGAGCTGTAAACCTCTTTTGGGCCCCTAAACAAGGCCCTCCTGCTCCAGGACTGACCCTGCAATTTGTTCACTTCAGACCTGCAGACTATTAAACACAGTTTATACTTGTTGGTAGAGAAGTTTACATAGGAAATATTATGTGAACTTATCCAGACGTAATGTAATATAAAACATAAATGCCAATCCTGTTTATTCAAAATAGCTTTACAGAAGCTGTGGTCATTGTGATTGCCAGATGTGATCTTAAGCCCTCTGCATATAATAACTACGATACATTGGATTTGATAAATTCTCATACCACAAAGATAACGGCTTCTAATTGAATGAAATAGTTTACTATTTACAAATCAGAGAACTCACTAGCTGGTGCTTACTACACTGTTTACAGATCTGAAAGCTCACTTTAGTTGGTGCTTACTCATCTGTTAAAAACAGGACGGTTTGTACAAGAGGGCATCTGACAGTACCATGCTGCTCTGTCAGTGCAGCACATGCTGCAGGCTCTGGCATTCCCAATCGGCTTCCAGGTCATTGAGTAGCAGTGGGGGGAGCATGTCCTGAAGCCTCACGGCAAGCTTTCCGACTCACAGCTGGATCTGTAAGAAGGTATCATGGGATAGGAGTTGAACAAATGATAATGATATCATTTGTAAATGGGGCTGAACATGGTTTGGACTTGAAAAGCCCAAGTTCCTGTGCCGTGTTACTGGGATTTCTAAATTAGATCAACAAATCTACTCGCCCTCCAAAAGTATTAAAAAAGTGAGGCTGATCTATTTATCTATCTGACATTAAAAGATGCATATGAGCTTTTATTTTTATGTATTTACATCTGCATCTAATACACAGTTTGGAAGATAGAACCTTTTGACTGAACCCAACCTATTTCACTTCTGAGCAAAAGTATTGGAACACGTATTGTTGCCATGGTGTGGACATCAAATAGCGCTGAATGTCTACACTCAGTTTCAGATTTCAGATTTGGGATTTGCCTGTACAGTTAGAAGAGTAATCAACATGAAACCAGAGAGCTGTTTTATGGGTAAAAACAAGATGAAAGAAGTTGTTAGAAAATGAAAATCTATCAGAGGCATTGCACAAATACTGTGCCATAGCCAGTACAATCCTGTGGAATGTCTTGTAGAAGAAAGTTGTCACTGGTGTACAGATGTTACAGATGTCCAACAGGTAGACCAAGAAAAACAACAGCAGATTACGAGAGAAACATTGAGTGTGCTGTAAAAAAAGATCCTAAAACAACTCCCCCAGAGGGAAGAGAAGGTATCACAATCTACTGATCGCAGAAGACTTCATGAACAAAAGTACAGAGGCTTCAACAGAAGATGCAAACCACTAATTAGCAGATACGTTCAGATACAAGCTTAAGAAATCTAGGATAAAGTTTTTTTGGACTGATAAGACAAAGAGGAACCTTTACCAATGTGATGGAAAGGCTAAAGTTTCGAAAAATAAAGGATCTGCTCATTATCCCAAACATACGAGCTCATCTGTGAAACACAGTGGAGGTAATGTCAGGGCTTCTTCTGATGGGCTCAAAAGGGTTTGCCGCTAAATATGACATCTTATTCACTTAAATATATTTCATGTTTGTTTGTTTATTTTGCTCCGTGTGGGTTTCCTCCAAGTACTCTGGTTTCCTCCCACCGTCCAAAGACATGCTACCAGTTTGATTGGAGACACTGAATTGTCCTGTAGGCTCTAGCACCCCTACCAGACCCTGATTAGGATAAGTGCTTAAAGAAAGGAACTGAGCTAACTTTTGTGTTGCTTCATATAAGAAAAAAGTTAGGCGCACCTGTGCAACCAGTTCAAAAATTTAGTCTAGAGCCCTGACAGCCCTAAAAGCAAAGAAGTGTCAGCCCCCACCCGCCAATTATTTAATACATAATTCCTGGAAATAAAACAACCAAATACTGTGAAACTGTTTTCATTTTGAACATTACAGAATTTACACACCACCAAGCACTAGGTTATTTTGATCTGTGTATTAGTTCTAGTTGTAAATACCTGGAAATAAAAGTTTAAATGGTAATATTTTACCTCATATGCATATTTTAATTTCAAACCCAAACATATTTAGTTTAAAATAAGGGAATTGGCCTCACTGTTCCAATACTTCTGGAGGGGAGTTTATGTCTAGAATTGTTTATAGAGGTTGTGGCCTTAATTAAGGGCTCTTAAAACTCCTCTGATGTCATTTAATGGAATTTCAATGGTAAATTTGGACAAATGTAAATTAGACTAATTAAAAATTCCTTCAAAAAAAGCTTCACACACTTTCCATGCCTATCATTTTTCTGATGTATTATTGAACCACTGGTCCTTTGTGATACTTAAATCAAAATATTAAATTCCAAATATTTTACATCCTATATTTTTGTTTTAATACAATTATTTATCAATGTGTTTAAAACAGCATTACACTTCATTCATTGTGCAATAAAATACTCACTCAGATTCTCAGGGTTGGGGAGGGGGTGTACTGAAGCCTATAAAGGGCGCAAGGCACACAGTAACACCATGGATGGGGCACCAGTCTATCGTAGGCAACCCCCTTTCACCTATGGGGTGGTGGACTGTTGGAGGAAACACATAGGCATAAGAAGAACACCGAAAGAACCTGGACCATCCCCACCTGCCCACTTGATAAAATAACTGATTTGAGTTTGGAGACTGGGGTCAGAGCGCAGGGTCAGCTGTTGTACTGCACCCCTGAAGCAAGGGCCCAACAGTGGCTACATGGCAGAGCTGGGATTCTAAATCTCAACTCTTAACCTTTCGGTTGATGCTCTAAAGCTCTTCCCACTAGGTTATCAATGTCCCATGTGTAGTTTCTTTCAGCAGAACTGGATATTTTTTTTGTATGGAAAATGTACACTCTATATATACACGTTCTGCACTCCTATAGAAATGTTTTATTTGTATATAATGTTTTGTACACATTCAGAACTCCTTGTCCCTTTGTCTTGGCCCGAGTAAAATGTATTCCTTTGTTTTAGAGACATTCTAACACGAGAGCCGTGCAAATCCAATCAATTAAACAGTTATAGAGATAAAATATTCAATATAAATCAAAACACATTTACAAAAAGTCACAGCATAATGAGAAATTTAAATGGGAAAGATAAACCATTTGTTTATTAGACATGCCATTGAGGTGGTGACTTGCCATCCATAAATTTTGTCATTTCTAAATCTCCAGGCCTCAATCCTGGCACTATTTCAAGATTTTTAATGAACCCAGACATCAAAGACATCAAACCCTGGTGATGCATTGTCCATTCTTATCGGGGAGGAGCATGCCAGACAAAGGAGGCAAAAAACAAACCAGACCTGCATTCTCACATCAAATTCTTACATTATCCTTTTAAAGAGAATCATTAGACGCTTACCATGTTCCAGACTACCGTTAAAGACATGCAGCAGGCATAGCAATCTCTCCAAACTGGCTTAAATTTGCTCGGATTTTGAACCACCGTGTGCGATATTGATTGCATCAGATGCCGTGTGGCCCTGTTGAGCCCAGCCAAGCTCTGCTTCTTTCTGGAGCTCATTGGTTCCTATGGGAGACCAGAATAAAAGTCGAGTCTCTTGCTGTGTTCCAAAGAAAGTGTGCCAAATGTTATCAAAATAGGATTAGCAGCAGAGTAGTGTTTATTGAAAGAGGTTAGGTAGTTTCCAAGTAACCTGTGATTGGAATTTTCGAACTATATTGCTATACACCGAACAGGCATAACATTATGACCAATGTGTATTCTGACCCCTTTGCTATCAGACCCAGCCTTAACTTCAGCAATTTGGCCATTGATGACCCTTTCGCTGGTTTAGCACTGTTCCTTCCTTGGACCATGATGAATAGATACTGACGACTGCAGAGCGGGAACACCCCGGGCTGCACAGTGCCTAAGTGGGTAGCACCGTCGCCTCACAGCAAAAAGGTCCCGAGGTCCTTTCTGTATATAGTTTGCTTGTTGTCCCTGTGATGCATAGGTTTCCTCCTGATGCTCCAGTTTCCTCCCATCATCCATAACATGCAAGTGAATAATATGCAATTGAAGTAGAGATGGTAAATTATCTTTGACTGTTCGATTTAATCTTGTGAGTTGATAAACCTTGTGAAATGAGTAACCATTTCCTGTCATGAATCTAACCATGAGTGTAAAACATTTGACGTTGAAATCCCAATAAACAAACAAACAAACCGGGAACACCCCACAAGAGCTGTAGTTTTGGAGATGCTCTAGCCACCACAATTTGGCCCTAATCACACTCATTGAAATCTTTATTTACCGGTACTTATTGTTCAAGCTTTTATCGTCTTTTAGGGAAAAAAAATTACTTGCTGCCTAATATATCTCACCCACTAACAGGTTCTTGATGAAGAGAAATTCAGCGTTATTCACTTCAGCTGGTCACTTATGGACTATATATAAAAACATTTAAACTATAGTTCATTTTATACATGTCTACATTTGATTAGTGGCCTTGGCATACTAATAGGCTCTTTCTTTCTTTCTTTTTTTGCAAACTTGGACCCCCCCTTCCCCCAACCACATGCAATGCTTGGCGCACACGCAATCCATAACCAGAGAACAGCTTTTTGAATCCTGACATTTGGGGAGAAACCCCTGCTGACTTAATCATGCCAAATATTGCGTGTCATTTATGAGCCACACATGGACCTGGCTGATGGTAGTAGTAGTAATCCGCCTCTGCTGTGCACGGACTCCTGGAGAGCTCACACTCAGCATTTCGTGCTCTTCTTTTCCTGTCACGCTTGCTCATAAAAATAACAACCAGGATCATCATGCAATAGATATTTATGAAAATATATGTGCCTCGTGTAGCCTTCTAAAATAAATGAGAGCTAAAACGGTTTACAGTTTTTACAATTTTTTTTTACATTGAAAAGTACATTGAAAAATAACAGTAGGATACTAAGGATGGGGGACTTATGGTACAGAGGTAGTCTACTGGGTGGAGTTTTGTGCTAGCAACCGAAAGAGTCCGAATCGCAGCTCTGCCACACAGCCATTGTTGGGCCCTTGAGCAAGGTCTTTAATGCTTTGTGCCCCATGGGTACAGTGGCTGACACTCATCTTTCCTTATGTATTAGTGCTGCCAGCACAGTGTTCCTGTTGAAACTTTAAGGTGACTTCTTAATGTTGATTGTAAATGGGTAAAATTGTACAAGGCTGGTAAAAGTTAAGGAACTTACTAATAAACATGGGTGCAAGGTGAGAAAACACTCTAAACGGGAAAATCCAGTCTATGTTTTGCCTCAGTCATAAGCAGTGACCCGTCACAAAAATGAGGCTGGGAATTTTGCCTTGCCACTGTCGCCCTAG
The DNA here is from genome assembly GCA_034509265.1 of Microcambeva bendego. Lineage (NCBI taxonomy): Eukaryota > Metazoa > Chordata > Actinopteri > Siluriformes > Trichomycteridae > Microcambeva > Microcambeva bendego. The sequence goes on from JAYDZG010000010.1 coordinate 18,476,080, forward strand.
GCTTACTCAACGGGTGTGTCAGTCCTGTAAAGAGTGAGATACAAATTAATTTCATTACACAATTACAATTGGGGGTAACCAGGCGTGATATGTCTACCTGCTAGCGTGGTTTGGAGAAGGCAATTGAAATAGCTTTAATTGGAGTCCATTGTGGTGATAGTTGTTACCTAAAATGTGACTATTTGGCAGGTAGTGCTACATGACATTTTTATTCTTTACACTTTATGGCAAGGAAGTAACTT
>JAYDZG010000010.1:18490274-18501347 GCA_034509265.1 Microcambeva bendego
AAAATGCTAATACAGGTCTGGTGTGTGTGTTTTTATTTATTTATTTATTTATTTATTGCCACGACCGAACCTGAACTTTATATGACAGAAAACGATGTATACGTTTTAATCATTAATAATCATTAATAAAAATGTCTAAACTGTAACTAAAAACATAACACATTCATAATTTGATGCATGCCATAAAGTTAAAAAAAAAAAGATCTTGGCTTGTTTACTCCTGTTTTATCACTTTTCTGATTAATGACACTTTTTGATGGTTTGGGAACTGATAACATTAATCATTTCAGTTTAGTACTTGAATATTTTGCTTTACATGATGCGAGATTTCAGCTGCTTAACTGTCCTCAGTCAGCATCGCCTGATTCCCCTCTTCATGCTACACCATACATGTTCAGTACGAGACAGATCTACACTGCAGGCAGGCCAGCCGAGCACATGCACTCTGCGTACACAAAAGCACTCATGGTCATGGACTTCCAGGGAAAGACGTTGCCTGGATGGCAGCATGCGTCTCTTGATGGAGACATGTAGGCGTTGTATATAAATATATTGTTTTATTTTAAAGAAATACAATAAATGTAAAATATTGATCCATTGAACTGGATTTTTTTTCTAGTTTTGGCAAGTAAAATGATTTAATAAAATTAATCAATCATAGACAATTTTTAGAAATTTCCTTTTTTAATTTCCAGTTTTAAAGCATTTAATATTCCAAAACTACATTAAATTATGACATTTAATATAGTACTAGACTATTTTTTTTATAATGTTTTTATAATGACTTGATATAAAAAATGTTTTAGAAGATTTGAAGATCAGATGCAGTAAGTGGAGTGATAATAGTAGGAGTGGATTTCCCATGGTGCAGCACATGTAAATGGAGAGTGTGGAGCCTTGAGGTTTGGTCTCATTCACTGATCTCCCTGTGAGGAGTTTGTACCAGTGCTCATTAGCTTTGGAAATGAGCCTTTTAATTCAGAGGTGGGTTGTACTGTTCAGAATCGCACACAATAAGTGGAGCCCTCTATCACAAGTTACTCTTACTGCATCGTTCTGTTCGGGCTTGGGTATTGACAAGATTGGGGATATACAATCAGGCACACAACACACATGGGGGTTCTTGAGTGTCCCGGCTGTATGTAGATAAATAAATAATAAATGTAGATATAAATGCTTTAAAAGGTTTACATTGTTTACAGTGGTGAAATTTAATTTATAATCCTTTTTATTATGAGCTTATTTTTCTTCTTTTGGCTGCTCTAGTTATCTGCATTATTGATTTGGCATAGTTTTAATGCTGGATGCTTTTTCTGACACAACCCTCCCTATTTATCTGGGCTTGGGATCAGCACTACAATGCACTGGTTTATGCACCCTAGTGAGTAGCAGTGGGATTAGAACTCACGATCTTTTTGCTAAAATAAGACTTCTACCCACCATCAGGGCCTTATCATGCTCACTCAGGCTGGTAGGATCTTCCACTAGCACACCAGTGCAGAGTCTGAACTCCCCCTGACACTAAGCTATTTTAGTGTCCCATTTATTTTCCATTTCATGTAATTGATTTAGGAGTTGAGATTGTAATTGTATAGCGAGTTCTACATCAGCGGTACCACACCCTCGTCCAGGACCCTCCGTACGCTCCGCCTCTATCTCTATCCGACCCGGATGTCCTGGGTTCAGAAAGGCTGCTGCTGATGTCTCCGCCCCATGCGGGTTCCCCATCGACAAGTGTGTGTTTGTACATCTGCACTGACTGGGTGCAGCTGTTTGAGGTTGAAGCTAAGTAGGAGAGCGGGGCTGTTTGCTTTGTCCCCTTAATGGGGTGTGTGATGTGCTCCTGGTCACATCACTAACTAGTGCTGTGGTTTATTAGAACCAGACTGTGATTCTGACACACACACACACACACACACACATACTCATAATTAGTATCCATCTATGTTCACTGATAAACCAGTTGGTTACTTTCTGGGTTGTAGGTTTTAAGCAGAGGTAGAAAGAGTACATAATATTGTCACAAGTAAAAGAGAAGAATTTTACTTAAGTATGAGTAACATTACTAGTCTACAAATCTACTCAAGTAAAAAGTAACACATTAAAATGGACTCAGAATAAACATTATTTATTTACTTTTTTAACAGGAAGTGTATAAGTGGTTATACATTTCACAATAGTTGTTTTTATTTTAATATAATAAAAAAAAAAACTTGTTGATACATTTAAACATTTATGGATGTGTAATGTGTCATTTAGTACAGACGTTGCCATAATATTCATACGCTATAACCCAGTGGCTCCCAACCAGGGTATCGGGGGGTGGGGGGGTACCTCTGAAATCTGGTAACCCTGTTTGCTCCAGCATTTTCCCAGTTATGATCTGATGTGATTTTTTTTACTCAGTCCTCTTCTTCTTTTGGCTGCTCCGGCTGTGGCTAGTGGTCCGCATTATCGACTTTATCAATAGTTTTTACGCCATATGCCCTTCCTGACACAATCCTCCTATTTATCTGGGCATACTTTAGTAAAAGTGAAATTACAGCTTGTAAAATCTACTTACAGTAGTTACAGTACCCTGAGTAAATGTCATTTGCTAATTGCCACTGTCAGTTGTAACCTACCCCTGCCCCCCTGTTTGTTTCGTCCGTTATTGTTTGTTTATCGTTTACAGATGGCGGCTCCCAACTTTGCTTCCGTGGCTTTAAAGTTCCCGGTGAGCATTTTATAGCTTTAACTCGGGTGCCCATCCTGTTCCTAAGCCCCAGCTTTATGATTCATCTACTTTTTCCTCCCTCAGAAACGAGATCATCGGTCCAAAGCTGTCTGCACCACTCCAGGTTCAAAACACGAAGCTAATCATTGTTTTTTTTCACAAGGTTTACTCTCGGTTTAAGGGTCACTCGTGAGGCTAGTGTCCCCGGGGCTACTATTCTCCGCAATTTCTTTCCATATTGAGACGGAGCTGGAGTCTTTTGTTTGGAGAGGTGCAATGAAATGTGGTCCTTTTGTTACGAGGAAGGACTGATGAGGCTGGAAAGTTTTTTTTTTCCCATGGCAGGGCCTGTGCACCATTAAGGACACGTCACTTATTTACAGGAAAAATGTGTGTTAGCTGTAAATGTGGGGGTGAATGGTCTTACTCATCAGATACGGTTAGAGGCAGGACTCGAAGCTTGACTGTTTTTTTTAGTCTCTTAATATCTGATTAGTATTGCATTTCTATCTAATCATTTTTTTTTCTCCAGGTACTTTAGTTGACTTTAGTGTTAGCCTGTTTTTAGAACAATAGAGGCTCAGTAGGTAGAGCTACCACAAGATTGTTAGTTCAAATCTGTTGGGTCTTTGAGCATAGCCATTGACTTCAGCTTCCAAACGAGCCAGAATACACCTGATCTTCTTCCTGACAAAATGCTCCCTATTTATCTGGGCCTGGGGCCAGCATGAAAATGCACTGGTTTGTCCATCCTAGTGATTCTTAATTTAATAATCATTGAATCATAAGATTTAAAAGAGATAAGAGAGTACTTTCAAATATGACTTGTATGCTTTTAAATTTACCGAAACAGTGTTGGGTTTTTATGCATACTTGTGGAGTGTTTGGTCGGAAATTACTGTAATCTGGCAACCCTATTCACCAAGCATTTTTCTAAATTTGACTTTTTTTGACCATTTTTTTTACTCCGTAATGAAAGTTATTGTAACTGTAGCAATTTACAATTCTTAGTACAAAACATTCTGATGTAATACAAGTATACACTGCTTAGTTAGAGTTGTGTGAGTGAATATACTGGTTACATGTGATTGCACTTGCTGAATAACTTGGTCTTTAAACCACTGATAAATGGAATCCAGTCAAGCTTCTGCATGATTGGTATTTCTCCTACTGGAGATTACTGGATCAATGTCACTTTCAAGTGGTAGTATTGTCTGGATAATTTTTTTTCTTTAGTTTCTTTTTTTTTTGGGTCAGGTCAAAAACCTCAATTTAATTTTCTAGTTATCAGCCACTGTGAAATGTGCATTGTCCATAATGTCATCCAAGTTGATCTACAAACATTTAGGCTAGATACAACTATACGTATTTCATGACCAAATTGAGAATCCATTCACCCAGAATTCATTATCTCCTAAAGTTCTTCTCATAAAGGTGATAAGAATCCATTGACCAGAATTTCACCGTCTCCCATTTCCACACAAATTGATACTTGAAAATTGCATCAAGGCTGCATTTCTCTACCCGAAGTGTCTGGCATGGAGGGTTTTATTTTGTTTTAGTGCAGTAAGAGGCTCATTGCTATAGCTCTGCTTTTAGGAGAATTAGCATGTCTGTTCAGAGTTTTACTGTTTAAATGCAGCTTTGTATGACCATTGGGACACTGCATTTTCTGGTGTGGTAGATAGTGAGAGATGACTTACAGGTCATAATTATAAGAACAATAACATTCATTATAATACATTTCATTTATAACACACTTTACATTTACATCCACATGTGGGTGGCGCTGTCGCCTCACAGCAAGAAGGTCCTGTGTTCGATCCCCAGCCAGTCGGGTCCTTCCTGTGTGAAGTTTGCATGCACTCAGGTTGATTTGAGAGTCTGAGTTGTCCTATAGGTACAGTATCTAGTCACTAGTGTTCTCAAACCAGTACATTGTGGTACTGTTCCCAAGCCCAGGTAAATAGGGTGGTTGTGTCAGGAAGGACATCCAGAGTAAAAACTATGCCAAATGAATGATGTGGATCATGATCTACCAAAACGGCTAGTGACATCAACCAGTGAAGGTTGTTTCAAGTAAATATTGATTTGTCATACATAGAGATGTAATGATGCACTCATTACTAGGGATATAACAAAACGTTCAACTCACAATTCACTATACTGGGTTCACGATCTTTGTAAATAATAAGAAATTGAAGACAATTTTTTTGTTATTAAGTAAACAAATGGTCTTTTATTAACTTAAGCAATCAATGTCCTTTTATTTCTGAAAGTAGTTGCAAAACTATGTCTAAAACAATGGATTATTTTTTGTGTTAAAACAAATATATCGTCAGCGCCCCCTACTGTTTAAAGTGGATATCGATTCATCTAAAAAGAATCAAATAAATGAAATGATTCCCCAAATGGACCGATTCATATTGATTCTTTCTGAATCGTTACATCACTGCTCATGATGGGTTTTTTTTCCCGTCTTTTAACAACATTAACTATTCTTATTAAGAATTCTTATTAACGTTTCTTTTTATTTATTTCTCTTAATAATTAAATTAAAAACTGTCTTTAAAATTATGTGTTATCTAAATCATGAATGCCTTTTAATTTCTGAGGTAGGGACAAACAATTTTAAATTAAGACTTGGCGAATAGCGACAGCGCCCTCTGCTCGATTCATTAAACATCAACACCAATTTGAATCATGCCTCAAGTGAATCGATTCCTTAATCGATACATCCGTAATCATACACTAATCGTGGAATGTGTGCTTTGAAGTTTTTAACCATCCTGTGGAGCATCATTAAATCCCTTTAAAAAAATGCTAGATTTTCTTACAAATTTAGCTCATTAATGCATATTTATATGCGTGTGTGGTGTAAATTATTTTCTCTCTCCACCGCAATTAAACTGAAGATTTCCATCTTCTGTGTCAGGAGTATTGCTGATTCAGAGAGACTTGTTTTCCGTACCAACTCTGTTTAAAAAAAAGAATGGAAAAGAATACCCTAGTTTGTTTAGCTAAAAATTACCTCTAAATGGTTTAACCTTTCAGTAAAGTCAGTCAGAGAGCTTTTGGAAGAGCTTACCTCATTACTAGCCTACAGAAGGACTTGAATGCATGCAGCATGAAGGGCTGCAATTATGGCGTTCATACAGTCAGTTAAGCTTGGTCATTTGAAAGTGAGAGACCAGGAATGAGACCAAAAGAGGCCTTGGTCTTTTGAGGCCCAGTCTCTTTCATTCTGCTATAAAACCCCAGACCTCAGTTTGTCCGATTGGCCAACTTTTATCGGTTCAGTTCATGATGGATCATCACAAGTTTGCAAACAAAGGGAAATGATCAGGGAATATAAAATGAAGCTTTAAAACCAATCTTCAGAATCTAATTTTTATTTTAATATTTCTCGATTGGCTTAGCTGATTCCATTAGCTCCACTACTGTCTCACGGGCTCACCATTTTAAAATGTAGTTTGTTGTCGTCCATTTTTTCACTTTACTGGATGTGTTGCATGTGGTTCTAACCATATTACTAACCAGCAATAATCAAAGCAAAACCAGTGTAATAATATTCAGACAAATAAAAGTATACAAAACACTAAGCAAATCATAACATGCTAATATATTTTTTTTATGCAAAATATAGTATAGTTAAATAGCCAAAGATATTTTATATTCAAATAAATAGGGTGGCACGGTGGCTCAGTAGGTAGCACTGTTGTCTCAGAGCAAGAGGGTGCTTGGTTTGATCCCCAGGTTTGGGGGTCTGTGGTGGGGGTGAAGGGTCCAGGTCCTGTCTGTGTGGAGTTTGCATGTGGTCATCGTGTCCCTGTTGGTTTTCTCCAGGAGCCCCCGGACCCCTAATTGGATAAACGGTTAAGAAAGTGAGAATAATAAAATAAATAAATATAATAAATAAATAAATAGATTAAATACTTAAATAAGTATCATGTTATTTTGGATGTTATGTAAATAATGTATTTAATTATAAAAGTAGTAAATATTGCATTTTATTCTTAATTAAATGCATAGGGAGGCACGGTGACTTTGTGGGGAGCATTGTCACCTCACAGCAAGAAGGTCCAGGGTTCGATCCCCGGGTGGGGTGATCTAGGTCCTTTCTGGGTGGAGTTTTATGTTCTCCACGTGTCCGTGTGGGTTTCCTCTGGGTCCTCCGGTTTCCTCCCACACTCCAAAGACATGCTACCAGGTTAAATGAGACACTGAATTGTCCTGTAGGTACCTGCGATGGACTGGCACCCCGTCCAGGGTGTTACCATGTGCCTTGCGCCCTTTGAAAAGCTGGGATTGGCTCCAGAACCCCTCCCCGACCCTAATTAGGATAAGGTGTTAAAGACAATGAACTGAACATAAATACATAGATTTTATTACAAAATGAATAAAAACAATAAATAAACATTTTTAATACATGAATAAATATCATATTGTACATAAAATTTATATTTGATTATAAAATAAATAAATAGAATTAAAAAACATACACATAAATATGCATATATTTGCACAAATAATACATACATACTCATAATATATTTATTATATTATTTATTATTTATTATTGAAAAATATAGCATTCCATATGGCTGCATTGTTTAAACTAGAACAACCCAATGAAGGAAATAAAAACAATAAAACAACTAAAAGAAATGTATTGATATTAATATTTGTTTCAACGTTTCAAGACAACAAGACTGTGAAAAAAGGTTTGAGACCGAAGATTAAGGTCCAAGCACAAGAGCTGACCCTGAGACCGGATTGGTAGTCGGGCCGTAGTTGGCTGTCCTCAGACGCATTACCATACCCTGTAGGCCCAGCCGCAACCATGCGCTACTTCCTGTCTGCTTTTGTTTACCCATTGGGTCCCCAGCTGTTGAGATAGGTGATAGCCACGCTCTGCTCTCCAGCCTTTAAAAAAAACCCGTCTATGCAGTCTTGCACCCCAAACCTTAAATAGGCGCATTAGACACAGCACATTAAGAGGCTGCTGGTGTGGCGGTAGGTGCATGTCCCCGAGGCCCTCTGTCTTCTCTGGCTTCAACACCCCTCACTAAACACACACACTTGCACACACAAGATCAGGAAGCTGCGCTTTGTATTTCGCTTTTCACCAATGCCCCCACCATTTTCATTTATACAACAGTCTCATTATTTAGATATTCCACACTTCTGAGGAACGGGTTTCCAAAATGGCTTTTGTTATCAGTTTTAAGCACCGTTTTGTGTCATTATGTTCGAGGTGTCATTATTTGTACCATAGAATTTTGCCTCTACATAGTTTCCTTTTCTTTGTGCCATACTCTAGTATTATTATTTTTTTATTATTTAAAAGTCCACACCCCGCCGCAGCCACATCACTGTACAAATGCCCACAAGGCCGATCAGACCGTATGTAGAACTGCCGATAATTTTTATTATAATTATGCAGTGGCTGAATCGCGACACAGCAGGGCATTTCTAAACATGAAAATGAATTTGCAGTTAAATGGTTCTATATGCAGTACAGAGGCAGCATGGGAGGAAAGAAGAATCAAACGCAGAGGCTCGCTAGATAGCTGACAGACCGGAGAAAAAATATCCTGGGTTGCCTGGGCTTAATTTTGAAAGTCAATACAACAAATGGAATAAAAAGTAATAATAATAATAACAAACACAAAACAGCCATGGTAGTCTGATTGCACATACTATGAACAATAAAATAATAGAATAAAATTGACTCAGTGGGACGATTCGAGATATAAGAGCATTATTGATTTGAGTCTGTATTAACGCTGATAAGGCAACAATCTTGTGATAGCTGGATGAGATTCACTGACAGGTAACATGAATAACACTCATTATCTCTTCATCACGGCACCTGTTAGTGGGTCGGATATATCAGGCACCAAGTGAACATTTTATCCTCAAAGTTGATGTTAGAAAAAGGAAGATGGGCAAAAGTAAGAATTTGAGTGACAAGGGCCAAATTGTTATGGCTAGATGACTGGGATGTAACAAAACACCTGACCCACGAAGTGATGTCATTCACGATACAGGGTTCAGAGTACAATTTTCCCCAGATTAAAAGAAAAAAAAAGTCAAATTATTACAATGTTTCATTTTTATTATTTCTTTTTCATTTGTGTTTTTTTTATTTATCTAAAAAATGAATTCTTCTTTATTTATGACATAGGTAAAACCTATGCAAAACACTCCTGAATTAAGCCTGATTTGTGTTTTAACCCCCAATCTTGGCAACCAGGTGCAAAGTGGTTTCCAAATCTCAGCTCTGTTAACTGGGAGGTTTGGCGCCCACACTAATAATGATTGGCTTGTCATTCATTCAGGGAAGGAATGGGAATTTGGAATGGGAATTCCTCATAATTTATGCAATTTCTACCTCTGCAGACTGACTGACGGTGCTCCATAAAGTCAAGGAACAATACTTTTATTTATTTGAACAATTAATGCTCTTTTATTTCTGAAGGAGGTACAAAATGTGCAAAACAATTTGGAGTAAAGCCTAAGTTGACATGAAAACCTCGAACCTGGCAACCAGGTGTATTGTGACAGTGACGTAAACCGGGTGAGGATAGCGCCAGTGCCCTCTGCTGTTTCAAATGAATAATGACAAAATGGTTTGAATTGTGGAATTGTCTTGTGGTAAATCATTACATCCCAAGCCAAAACTGCAGCTCTTGTGGGGTCTGTAGTCATCAGTATTTATTAAAAGTTGTCCAAGAATGGAATGCTGATATATCTGCTACAGGGTCATGGGCAGCCAGGGCTCATTGATCTCCTTGGGGAGAGAAGGATCCAACCAACAAGATCGTATAGCTCAGATTGGTGTTATATTAATGTTGGTTCTGATAGAAAGGTAGCAAAAAGGAGCACATATTGGTGTGTATGGGGCAGCAAAATGAGGGTTAAAAATGTCCCATGATGTAATAAAATAAAATGATAATAAAATGACTTTGTCATGACTGTTTTAAAAATTGGGGAAACCTTATTATGAACCCAGAATGGTGAATCACATTGCAGGGAAGGTAGAGTGTATCTATCAAAGTTTTCCAAGGCAGGAACAGGGGTAAACCAGAGACAGGATCATAGTTACCCAAGGCTCGTTGATGCACGTAGAATGAAGGCTGGAACGTGTGGATCCCATATTGCTAAAGAAGTTAATACTGGCTCTCACCAAACGGTATCCATCATAGTTTTTGTGTATGTGGCTGCAAAAGAGGGACCAACACAAATTTAGGAAGGCGGTCATAATGTTCTGCCTGATCAGTGTATCCAGAATTCAAATCTACATGTCAAAATATTACTTGTCAATTTATGTTTCATTTTTAAATCAACGCCTGATTGGCTGAATGATCCCGCTTAGCCAGATTTATAAGTCAGAGCCAAGACCAGTTTTCCTTAATAATGAAGGTAATGATGGGGTCTCTTGGCTTGTAATGAACTTTTACCATGAAAGTACTTGAGCATGACTTTGTCTCAGAGCAGTGCAAATGGAATTGCCCCCTGATGGTTCGGAATGCACCCAGCTGGCATTTAAAAGGTGATAATTGGAAAATACAGGATACAGCTATAGTTGAGAAAGGGACTTCTTGTTCCAGGTTTTAACCAATACGCGCTTGATTCGGCCGGTGCTGAGTTTGCCATTTGAAACAATGACTTTGGTGTTCTTCCAAACTGATTTTGGAATTGCTATTAAGTACAAATGTTTGTTTGCTTGAAAAACCACAATGAATCTAGGAGAGTTGTTACTTCTTATAAGTGTTTACTAATTTTCAGCCTCTAGCTTTATCACCCAATGGAACATTGTTGTGTCTTGATAACCTCTAATGAGTACGTGCTAACAAGCTTCTGACACCCCTCTTGTTGAATCTTGACCTTCCAGTAACTTCCAGCTCAGCAAAACTTGAAGGCTTCTGTACTGATGGTATTTCCAATCTGAAGATTAGAACATTCCTGGACTGATTCCTCCCCCTCCAGTTGTTAATTCAGAGAGGGTGTCGGAATGGGATTTCCTCATCAGTGATCCATTTTTGACCTTCGCTGTCTTGAGTCGAGGAATAATTAATTGATCAGGTTGTGACTGTCCATACACAACCCTGGTACACACATGAACTCCACTGGTGCAAGTGAAAAGAGGAGGTCGGTACTGCACATGTTTCGGAGGGGAGTAGTGTTAGTCAGGTTCTCCTCATTTTGGGTAGAGGTCCGGATTAGTGGAGAGGAAATGTAATGCAACATTTCTGAGTCTCCTCCCTCCTTCCATAAGCCTTTTCTGTGTTGTCACTCCATCGAACCTCTTTTGCAGAACTCCACTGGCTTATCCAAGTTCCTTCTGGCAC
>JAYDZG010000010.1:18525520-18535549 GCA_034509265.1 Microcambeva bendego
CAGAACCTTCAGTATTGCTCATGTTTGAGACGGTGGTAGCCTAGTGAGTAGAGCTTTGGACCATCAACCAGAGATTGGTGGTTATAAAGTCTTATAGATGTTTAATTTGTATACAGGTAAAAACGTGTATTTATTCACAGGTTGCGTTTAGCTTGTAAGTGAAGTTTAAGCATTTTCGCTACATAAGCGGAGATGCTATCTGAAATGCTAGCACATTTTGCCACCTCGTTCTATTGATTTGAATGGAACGATGCTGTGTTAGCTTTGTAGTGAAACTATGTGTAATCTCTGTCTCTGTACAGTTAAGTAACCAGACTTATAAGGTGATGACTTAGAATCCTCACTAGAATCCACACTGCCTATGTGGTCAGAAGATACTGAACTAGTAGGCCACTGTTGGGCCCCTAAGCTAGGCCCTATCACTCAATTGTAAATAGATGTAAATAGCTACAACTGTAAGGAAAAAAGCTTTTTCTTCAATGCCATCAATGTCAATAAAGTCAGATGCTCATTTACTTTTGGCTGTATTGTTTAAGTGCTTATAACTAAATTTGACTTAATACAGTAGTAAAACTTTTTTAAATTCATAATTTAATTAAATTTCTCATTAATATAAAAATTAACATACAAGAATGTAAAAAAGCAAGAGAATAATAATGAAAACAAATCCATGAACTATTAGGCAGGTATACACATGAATCAATGATTGTGAAAAGGCGTCGTTAGTCATATTGACACAACTGATATGCTTTGACACCACATCTGGTACTGTTATATTTGTTCCTCAGTGTCTTTACATGATTGGTTGTTCCCTCCAGCATGAACGTGCTTAAATTGTGCCTTTGGTCCATGGCGTTATCACTCATCCAATTGAATTGCCCCAGCATTTTCTCACCAGCCACACTTTCCATCATTACAGTTTTCCAGAACTTTAGTGTAGGAGATTCTTCCAGCATTTCAGAATGACTGGAGCACAGGTTTATAGTCCAGTTTTTAATATTCTAACAAAGTCTTGCTTATATGTGTCATTAGAGTTTTGTTCCCAAACAGACCATTTACTCATCCCAACCATTTACTCATCCCTACCATTTACTCATCCCAACCATTTACTCATAAACAAACTCTAGGAAATTGTACCACATTCTTTATTACATTTCTGACATAAATGGTCTCTCAGGCTTATTTTATGAAGTGTTGTTGGAGTATGATACTATATAACTCTATATAAACCAATTTATGAATCTGGGAATCGTCCTGAAGATCCTATAAGTGTTACCATCAGTGTTATCCAAGCTACAATGCTGCTAATTTGGTTTTTATGTTAACTTTTTCAGCGTTTAGCTGAAGTGACTTTACAGACATTACAGTTTCAGTATACAGTCTGAGCGATTGAGGCTTAAGGGCCTTACTCAAGAGCCAACAATAGCAATCTAGCAGAGGTGACCTTCTGATTAGGCCAGGCTACTGCTGGCCCCATTTATGAAATGTGAGAGCAGCCATCACTGGCTAGAAATTCTTTATTTATTTATATTCACTTTTGTTTGCCCAGGTTTGCCAAGAGGCTGCTCTTGGAAACATGCCCGCGGAGCGCTTGGCGAGCCCATCATACCTCTGGTACAACTCTGAAATACATTCCCCGCCGAGCTGTCCTCTATGTCCCGGGCAACGACGAGCGCAAGCTCAGAAAGCTTTCCTCGCTGGATGTCGACTGTGCCGTGCTCGACTGCGAAGATGGTGTCGCCCTTAACAAGAAGGTACCCACCACGCCCGCGGCTCTCGTTATTCTCCCACTGCATTTATAGCATCATTTAGCCAGGTGCTAGTGCCTAATCACACAGACTTAAGCTAGCTAAGCTACATCCTTAAAACAAGCGTGTTTCCTTCCCATTATGTCATCATAAAGCAAGAAATGCAAGGTGCCCACTTCACACTGGGACATCAGCAGGACGTCAGCAGATGCAGCAGGTTAAAAGCATTCTCCACCCGCCCACACGGCCTGCCAATTGGCCCCCTTTGCTGTGCCGGGAAACCGTGATTGGAGCACGGGATACAGACTGGTTTGAACGAGAGAAGTCACTTAACAAAGGTTTCAGGTCACAATAATAAAGATGAATGATATGACCAGAGGTTATTCCTGAGGACGAGTGTGACCCCTAAAATAGTTGAAGGGGCTCAGTGTTTTCTAACACTTTTTTATTTTTATTTTTTTATTACTTTTATAGATTATCACTGCTAAGTGGTAAAGGGTTTCCAAGGGAAATGTCACAGAAGCGTGCACTGATACTTAAAAATAATACAAGCTCATAATCCAGCCTTTGACATGAGCTGTGGGTCGATGTGTTTCTGTTTCTCTTTGTTTTTATTTTATTTTTATTTTTTTTGCGAGGGTCTTGAGGTGCAACCTTTACTTCAACTCACATGGTGTTTGTATGTTAAGAACCAGGCATAACCAAGCATTATGACCACTGACAGGTGGAGAGAAAAACACGGATTATCTCTTTATCTTGGTACCTTTTAGTAGATTGGATATATCAGGCAGCAAGTGAACATTTTATCTTCAAACTTGAAGTGTTGGAAGCGGGACAAATGGGCGAGCGTAAGGATTTAAGCTAAACGGGATAGCTAGACGAAGGGATCAGAGCATCTCAAAAAAGGCAATGCAGGCGTCAGTAGGTATCATAAGTGGTAAACCAGTGACAGGGTCATGGATGATCAAATCTCATTGATACATGAATAATGAGGGCTGGCCAGTGTGGTCTGATCCAACAGACAAGCTACTGTAGTTCAGATTGCTAAAGAAGTTAAATTTCTTTACTTTTCTTAAGATTTTGGAGAATTGACAGATTCTCCTGCAGAACATTTCCGGATGTAATGAAATGTAATTCATTAGTTGTTGGTAGATCATTTGATTATAATCTTCAATATAAAACAAATTTCATTGTTCTGTGAGGTTTCATGAGATATATGTCAAGACTAAGTGCTTACAAACCTCACTACAAGTCCGAGTTCATTTTAAAAACCCATGTTTGATTCAAAGAGTCTGGTGCGGAAAGCTGCGATCCATTATTTATTTCCTGGTGCGCTGGTGTGTAATGTAAAAACGAGTCCTAGACTCAATAATAAAAAGCACCTTATTCTGCACTCTCGCCGCTCTTTTCACCGGGCTGGCTGCGCTAAATCCGTAGGGGTTTTCAATACCTATGGACAGGCATTTTATTTTCCAGGTTACTGAATGACACTTTCTAGTGCTGCCCAGCTGTGCTTGTATGGGCCTGCAAAATGAGAGTGGAAGTATACGTGAATGATAGAGGCACGTCTCAGCTACAATGTCTAAGCCATTGAAAGAGCAATTGATTGCAGGACCTTGTGTGATTCAGTCACGTCCATTGCAAACATCTATTATTACAAATACTTGGATTTTGTTTTTATACGGATGGATAGTATAACTGTTATGACAACTTAGGAGAAGGTCATGTTCTGGATACTGATTCCATAAAGACTGGCCTGCACTTAGCCCTGACCTCAGCCTTGCTGACCCTAACCCTAACCTTTGAGATTAAATGAAACATCAAAAAAATTCTCACAAAAACACTTTAACTATGGAGTGACCCGTTTGTTCTCTAATTTGGTGTAAAGTACAATAAAATTCTCGTTTGAATATCTTAGCTTTTTTGGAAGCTGGGGTCAGAGCTCAGGGCCAATCTTTCGATTGTTCACCCAAAGCTCCACCTACTAGTCTACAACTAGGCTAGCACCATCCCTACTGTCATTCAGTGGCTATACACAAACTTCTGGAACAGCTCTTGGATATCTTCTTGGTTCTTTGGTTTTGAAATGGTTACCTATTCTCAGGACTGGCATAAAAGTCTTTGATACTGTCCACAGTCGAGCAAGCTTTAAATCGGCTAGATTTTTGGATGACTGCCTGAGCAGTAAGTATTCTGCGGCCAGTTCCCACTTAGCTCAATGCTGGGTAACAGATGCAAAAAGAACTGCCCAGTAATCGCTAACTGTGAACTAGGACAGCTTATGCTTCCCCGCTCAAGCACACGCACCGTATTCGTACATGCCATGGACCATAGAGAAGCATGCGGTTTTCTCCCCGTACGTTCAGCCCTTGGCTACACTCGCCTCGCCTTTAAGAGAACCGTCGTTCTGTTTGTGTTCTTCTAGATCTGCTCTATAGACAGACTCACAGTCTGGGGCATTGCACCCGGCGGCTGTGCCGCTCGTGCGCCTCTCTCCACGCTCCCCTCCTAATCCCTGCGAGTTCCAAGCTAATGAACTAACCGCTGAGCCGCCGCCACGGAGCGTGCTTTCAAACTATACTGTACTTCACACCCGATTTATTCTCCAGATGGCAAGACCACGCAGCCCTGCCAGGAGGGACCACCTCTTCCACTGGAGTGTGAAAGTGGACGGATGTTGTTTTCACATCCTATCTGATCAGCTCTGATCTTTGTAAAATTCCCCAGCCCTGCCATCAGAGATGGGATTTTTCAGGCTCGAGTTTGAAGAACGTGTGTATCTGAAAGCACATCTTCACCTGTTTCTGAGCCGCGGTCGCTGTATCGGCACTTTGACCCACTGAGAAGGATTAGTGATGGTTTAAAGTCCTTACTTTCTTGTTTTTTTTCTTTCCTAAAATGTTCAATTCTGTTTTTATTTGTGTTCCAGTCAGCTTGCCATGAAGACACACAAGATACAGAATCTCATATTAAACCAAATCATTGTAATTACATACATATTTTTATTCATAAAATAGTTATAGTTATTTACATATTTAATGATTGACTTGTCACCTGAAACAATCTGAAATCTACCTTGATTAAACAAAACCTTTTTACAATTGTCATTGAATTTAACCACATTTGTGTCAATGTTTTTGCATTTATTATTGATAATCAATATTGTCCTGGGGCGGCATGATGGGTAGCACTGTTGACTCACCGCAAGAAGGTTTTGGGTTTGATTCCCTGATGGGGTGGTTTGCAGTTTTTGCTTCCCATGTGTGTCAGTTACTCTGTCACCGGTTTACCACTGTTCCTTCCTTGGACCACTTTTCATAGATAAGGACCACTGCAGACCGAGAACACCCCACCAGAGATGTAGTTTTGAAGATGCTCTGTTTGTCCAGCCATCACAATTTAGCTCCTTACTTGCTCATTTTTCCTGCTTTAATAACAACTTTTGAATAGAAAATGTTCACGTGCTGTTTAATATATCCTACCAACTAACGGGTCCTATTATGATGAGATAAGCAGGGTTTATTCACTTTACTGGTGAGTGATCATAACGTTATGTCTGGTCGGTGTAAGTTCAATATTTTGTGGAAGCTCAATATTAACTTGCAGTCTGATGAAGCATTTTTATGAATTGAGCAAAATTATTTCAGCAAATTAAATTAATGGTGATATTACAAGATACATTGTAATTGTTAAACATTATAAAACAGTTTATAATAAAGTATGTGTTAAAATATGCAAATGTGTTTCCTACCTGCTTTATTTTTCAATATTTATATATCCCCAAACATGAAAGCAGATCACATAAATCCAGTTTTATTTCTTATCGTTTACATTTCCATTAGCTTACACACATATAAATGCTAAAGTAGAGAATGCTTTAGGAAGTTAATTCTCTTTCCACTTGTGTGTTTACACTGGCATTAATTGGCAGTTTACCAGGTAGTTGCTACAAGTGAAAGGATCCCAGAGGTTAAAATGCTTCATAAACTGACAATATATTCCAACTGTAATGTGCACTCACATCCAAGTCTGACTGGTGGCTAATATTTACATTTTCTGCTTTTATCAAAAGTAAACTTTCTTAGAAATTAATAGTTAAGGCTTGAACCGGTGACCTTTGGATTACTAATCTACTAAACTACAACTGCCACTCGAGAGTGAGTGAGTGAGTAAGTGAGTGAGCGAGCTGGCCGTGGGTGACACACTATGTCCTGGTTACCCGAGACGAGAGGCTTTGCCAGCACTGCACTCTCAGTACGGTAGAGACAGAGCTGCACTTCTTCACCCAATGTACCAGGTATGAACACATCCGCTCCCCATTCTTCCACAAAATTAATAACATTTTAACTCCTTCCCAGACCCCCAGAAACTGCCCCAGCTACTAGGGGAGCACAGAGAGAGCTGCACACTAGCAGCACTCTACACACAGGCCACACAGGCTAATCATGTCTCACACACACATACATTTAATAACTGTAAATATCACCATTTTTATTATTAATATTTGCACTATTTTCTTCTTCTTATATTTTTATTACATTGATTATTATTATTGTTACTATTACTGTAATTGCACATTTTTAAATCTTATTTGATTGTATTTTATAGTTTTGTATCTGTAAATGTTTTTTTTTATATAAATCTGTTCTTGTAATCTATATTTTCTCTGTAATTGAGCTTTGGCAATACGAATGCCCTTATTTGTCTTGACAATAAAGCTTATTTTGAGTTGAGTTGAGTTGAGTTGAGTTGAGTTGAGTTGAGTTGAGTTGAGTTGAGTTGAGTTGAGTTGAGTTGAGTTGTTTGCACTAAGCCTTCCTGACCCAAAGCTCATTGTCCTCAATAAATACTAAATTAGGAATGACTAATTATCCCAGCTCCTCAAGCAAATCTAATGCAGAATAAAGGGAGTGTCTGCTGATTTTAATGATTGAGATATTACAGTGCTTCTGGTTGCTCAGTAATGATTCTGTAATGGCAAATAATTTATAAGTAATTTAGCCGTTAATCACTTTGATAATGTGCTGTTAAGCACTAAAGTCATTTAAAGTCAAATTTTAAAATGAAATGGTTTAATGGGGGCACCTCACCGTGAGACGGACCTGGATTTGATTCCCCGGACGGGCGTGTGTGTTGGAGGTTTGCTTGTTCTCCCATTGCCCATGTGGGTTTCCTTCAATGAATGTATACGTTTGGATCAGACCCAGCCCGGCCCTGACTATGATGAAGCGGCAGGAAAACACACCATAAAAGAAAGTATGTTAACCCATTCAAGCAAGACCCCATGTGCATCAGTGAGCCTTGGTCGCCCATGTCCCTTTTGCCAGTCCACCACTGTGACCACTGCAGACCGCGAACACCACAAAAGAGCTGAAGTTTTGGAGAAACTCACCCAGTCACTCATTCTTCTATTTTTCCTGCTTCTAACAGGGATGAAGAGAGAATCTGTAATTCACTTCACCTGTCAGTGCTACTCTATTCTTTACCATTTTTATCCTTGATTATTTCACTAGTTTTAGCATCTCTCATTGCCTACAGGTGCATCAAATAATGTATATGATTCAAACTTCTTTTCAACATTACTAAGGTTTATAAAAACCTAATCTGACTAGACTCTGAAACACATTTGCCCTGCAAGCCAAGTCCGTTTGTCCATTACAGTGTTTGATTTCACAAATGGCCCAAATTCCCATAGGCAATCCAAAACTGTCTGAAAAGACTTATTATAAGAGAACAACTGTTGTTCCTTCTATAATCAAGCTTTAGATTTGTTTGGAATAGGAAGTCTGGGAAGCTCAATCAGATGTCCAGATATATTCTTGCAATGTATTCTATCCCGCATGGAAGTGTGTGTGTTTGTTACTGGTGTATTAAAGCCAGTGATTTTTATCTCTGCTTGTTTGCTGTTTGAAATTGCCATGGCATGCAGGGAGTTTGTGTAGGCCTGGCTGCTTCTGTGTTATTCCTGCTGGTGGCAGCAGATTGATATATTTAGCAGTGACTGAGATTACAATCTTTATTTAGCTTTAGAGGCTGCTTATAGAAGAGAGACAAAGCTGTTTTTCTTGAGTGTTCATTTCCAACCCCCATATGGATGGTTTGTCATTTTATACACCCGAAAATACAATGCCTTACAAACCTTTTGGATTTAAATAAGCAAACGTTTAAGATTCATTGATTGGATAATTATTGTGGTGATTAATTTGTGTTTTAGATGCAAAATTATTTTTAGCCCTTGTTAAAGGATGTATCATGGAGGAAATGTTACTTTTTTAAGTCTGGTGCCTTGCATAAAGTAGGAATGTAAGGATTAAGGAATCAATTCCCTTGAGACATGATTCAAATAGGTATTTATGTTTAATGAATCACCTTAAGCTGTAGAGGGTGTTGCTGCTATTCACCAAGTTGTTAAATTAAGCTTACAAATACAGTATTTTATTTTTTAGAGAAATAAGTCATTAAAAGAAACCTTGTAACATAATCAAGTCTTCAATTTCATGTTGTTTAAAAAAATCTGGGAAAATCATATTGTTAACCCAGTATCGTTAATCGTATTACATTGTGGGTAGAGTGTATCGTTACATCCTTAGCATAAAGCAAAGACAACTTGGAGACCAAGTATTAAGCAGCACCAAGTAGACCAAGCAGTATTACTTATCACAATCGTGTGTGATTTTGCGTTCATATGAGTCTTTCTAATTACATGTTTACTCTAAAATTGCATGCATATTCAGCACACCTGCTATTTGCCAGCAAATTTATTAAAAAACAAACTAGTTAATTTTTATCTTTTGAGTGTTTTTTTTTTATCAGACAGTGACGATTAGAAGTGTGTGTTGTTAATAATGTATTTAAGCCAGTGACAATTAATCTCTGCTGGTTTTCTATTTGAATTGCTATGACATGCAGTGAGTTGTGTACACTTGGCTGGTTCTGAAAGGGCAGTGGTCAGAGGAAATATGATCAGAACAAAGTTTTGAATTTTGGGGATTATAGATTTCTTCAACTCTTGGTCACCACCTTAAAGTCCAGACCTTAATCCCATTGAAGGTCTTTTAGAATGTACTGGGGAAGCCTTTGGCTCTTCTGTTGTCAATACAGGATCTTGGCCAAAAATGTATAAAGTGGTCCGGCAAGATATTTTTCTTGCCAGGCGCCGTATGTTTGTCCAACCACAGTTTATGTCTTTATGTCTACAGTTTGTGTCAGATCAGACTTCATAATATACTTTTCTAATCTTATATTTCACTCTTGGCTTATTTGAAAGTGTAATACTTTGGCTTCCTGTCAATGTTTCCTTTTTAGCATAATTTATTCACCCAGCTGTTATGTGATACAGAGCCATAAAAAGCACTCCTTAGATTTAATGCTGGGTTCAGTGAGCGGCTATTTTGTGGAGGTGTGTTCGCTTGTGATGGACCACCACCAGTTGCTGATTTAAGAGCACAGTTTCTCTCTCTGTCTGTTCACCAGATTTTGTTCTCCGAATGGGAGGCTGAGATGAGACGGTCCTCTAGAGATCAGGCCTGTGTTACTTGAGCACAGGCTCCTCACTGTTCACCTCACAGGGCAGACCAGGCCATGACAGCAAAGAGGTGGAACAAATCCATCTCCTGCCAAGAAACACAAACCAGCATTACTGACATTTACACAGAAAGTGAAACCAACAAGCATTGGAAAGTCAGCGTTGACAGAAAATATCTGCCAATCAAGTGTAATGTTTTAAAACTTTTTTTTACAACAGACATTGTCACAATGCAGCTTTTAAAAGGATTAAATGGGTTCTTAAACCACGTCCCAGTAGATCTAAAATCCTCAGTTGTGATGTACCTTTAGCTTAGCTTGTTAACAACAGACTAGGCAGCTATCTAGACAGCTTTTTTATATGTGTGATTGGACAAAGTACCCTGAAACAACCTCTAAAATATTCAACATAATCCAGTGATGCTGGAATTACTTACTGCACAACAGTAGGAAATTGAAAAAAATTGAAATGCAACGCCATTCAACGCCATTCAAAGCTTCTGCTTTAAAAATATTGAATTAATTTCAAATTAATAAAGAGCAGCCACTTTGTTCAATTCATGGCTTGAGTGGTGCAGTAAGACTAAATTGATGATTAAAGTGTGCATATGAATTTTAAGAATTTAGAAATTTTTCACCACTGTGCAGTGGAATTTGTCCTCTGCATTTTAACCCCATGTGTGCAGTGAAACACACATATACACACTAGTGAACACTTGAAGGAGTGAGCATGCATGTCCCTTCAGCGGTGGACAGC
>JAYDZG010000010.1:18542642-18565685 GCA_034509265.1 Microcambeva bendego
AGTGTGTGTGTGTGTGTGTGTGTGTGTGTGTGTGTGTGTGTGTGTGTGTGTGTGTGCGTGCGTGCATACAAACTATGATTTGCTGTATTTTCCTTAAAGGAGTGTAAATCAAATGTTCCAGTTTGTGAGCATCACTTATTTTTCGCCATTGTTGATGTTTGGCAATCTCTGAATTACCCATTTCACTTTTGTATTGCATGATTGTTCTGGCAAGACTGACATGACCATTATAGACAAATCTGGCCCGTTCTGGTCGAATAAAATAAATTGCAGCAAATGTTTTTTTTACAAGAATAGTAGAATCGTTCAATTTGCTATCCATTCTACAATTTTAACCTATTATGTGTGTATTATGTGGAGCCACTCATTCATGCTGCATGCATGTGTTCCTCATACAGACGGCAGCACGGGAAACAATCCCAAAGATGCTGGCAGAGCTGAATCTGGGGCGCACAGAGAAGTGTGTGCGGGTGAACTCTGTGTCCAGTGGCCTGGTCGAATCCGATCTGGAAGTCATTCTGCAGGGAGAGGTCCTTCCCCCAGCACTCATGCTGCCAAAGGTGGAGGATACTGAAGAAGTACAGTGGGTGAGTGCTGATCACCTGTCAACATGTCTACTGTTTTAAAAAAAAGAATGATGAATAATGATATATTCTTTTTAAATTAAATACAATAAAGTGTTGGCCGGTACAAGAGTCTGAGTGTAAAAGGTCATTTGCTTGGCCAATGAATGCAAACTTTATATGGCAGCAGTACTGTGACCATACATGTTCACTACTTTACTGAGGTAATTATTCCCAACATTATTAAACTATCAATGTTTGTAAATGTTTCAAAAGAAGATATAAGTCAGATATAAGTTAGGTCATCTGTTGGTCATGAATATGATTAGGAATGTATATATGGACGTGGTAATGAACTGAAATGTGTATGAAATACAGTAATTACACATATTAGATTAAAAGATTCCAGACTCGGTCAATAATTTTTAATATGTGTTTATTTAATAATTATAATAGTACATACACCGATCCTAAAACTGTTTATCTCTTCATCATGCCACCAGTTCGTAGGTGATTGTTCGCCAACTTAACAATTTATCCTCAAAGTGTAAGGATTTTCATCATGGCTAAATGAAAACGCTCTTCTGGGATGTTCCCGGTCTTCAGTGGTCAGTATGTATCAAAAGTGGTCTAAGGAAGGAACAGTGGTGAACCAGCGACAGGGTCATGCACAGCCAAGGCTATTAGTAAGTATTGAGTTACTAGTTATTGAGTTAATAGCTCAGTTGTTTCTACCATGGCTCTGCCATGATCTCAACTTATTGGGATCAAATGGAACATTGATGCTGGAATACCTGGCTAAACCAATGTTTGACACAAATAGACATGTGGTTTGGTGGCGCACAGATTAGGAATAGCATGTCCAGCACGTTAAGAGTCATGTGTCCACATACTTAAGGCCAAGTGGTACATTTTAAATTGAGTCTGGGCCTTAACCAGCGTTTAATGAACAGTAAGCTTTGAACTGCATCATTAAAGCTGGTAGTGATGCCGTCGCTACTTGATGGAATGCGAACAAAAAGCCTACTCCACATGTCACCTTGAAGTGACACCGAGCTGGACTTCAAGGCAACCCGTCACCTCTATAAAGCCCTTCACATAACTGCTGGTCCTGCCTGCTTCAGGAGACAGTAACATTATTAAATCCTTGTTGCCTGATCACATCCATGTGTGTCCCAGACGTACAATGTCTTTTCTGTCTGTTTATACATGTATGGTTAAGGAGCACAACCAACTACCGCAGGATCCTTGAAGCTTACACAAAATACTGTGATCCTAAAATCAATATTACAGAATCTTTATTGCACTGAATACTAGATAGACAAGGAGGTTTTTTTTCTTGGTGTAGGTATCAACATATGTACATCAAATAAAATAGTAGGGAAAAAAGGAATACAATATATAAAATGGAGTAAACAACATAACCATAACAAGTGTCCAATGGAGTTAAATAAGACAAAAAGTTGATTGAATGCACATTAAATGTGAGAAAAACCCTGGATACTGTTAAAACAGATTTAAACTTAAATTCTTCTTCATTGTCTTTAACCCCTTATCCTAATTAGGGTCGGGGAGGGATGCTGGAGCCTATCGCAGCTCTTCAAACGGCACAAGATACATGGTAACACCCTGGATGGGGGTGCCAGTCCATCGCAGGTACCTACAGGACAATTCAGTGTCTCCAATCAACCTGCTAGCATGTTTTTGAACTGTGAGAGGAAACCAGAGTACCCAGGGGAAACCCACACGGACACAGGGAGAACATGCAAACTCCACACAGAAAGGACCAAGATCACCCAACCTGGGGATCAAACCCAGGACCTTCTTGCTGTGAGGCGACAGTGCTACCCACTAAGCCACCGTGCCGCCCTAAAATTAAATTTTGGACAAAATTTGGATTGTGTGTCTTATCATAAATAATGTATTTTAAGAACTTGGTAGGCTACATGAACTGAACATTAGGCAGTGAAAACAGAAGACCCGGAAAAGATTGGGAACCACTGCACTTTAAAAAGCATTTAGTGCAGCACCGATGTGCTTCTTTCCTAAATACTAACAATACATAGAATATGATCGTTTTCATAGCCATTTTAAATATTGTGTAAATTTTCATATTGATTTAACCGATATTTGCAATATACCAGCCCAAAGCTCATCCCATCATCACCTATCTAACAGTCCACCAATCAATCCAATTCAAACCTGAAGCATTAAGTTGCTCTGCGGGCTTCTGAAAAAGACCAGAGTATTCTTAATGTCTTAACTAGGTGGAGGAAGGGAATGTGTGAGCGAGAGGCGGAAGGAGCTCACAGCTAGTCCGGGCCAGGAGCAGGAAGTTGTTAACTAGTGCTTTTTAATTAGTTCTCATATATTTCCTCGGCTGCTCTCTGTTTCTTGCCATTTTAATTGCTGACAGGTGCTCACGTGAGTTTTTCTCTTCACTCGCAGGTTTTCCACTCATTTGCACATCCAACATGGGTCTTCGGGAATACCTGTGTCATGAATTAAAAAAAACTGGAATACAATTAAATACATAAACTTGTTTGTATAGTTTCAGAAGTTTAAAATGACATGGTGGTTAACTGGGTTGCACCATCACCTCACAGAAAGCCACACCTGGGGCGGTCCGGGGCCATTCTGTGTGGAGTTTGCATGTTCTCCCTTTGTCTGTGTGCACATGCAGTCAGGGTGGTCTGTGATGGACTGATGCTCCGTCCAGGGTGTTTCTGTGTAGGCTCCCTGACTGGATAAGTGGTTAATAAAGTGAGTATTTATAAATGTGTGCCTTTCAGAGGGTTGTGATGGACATAAAGCCCTGGCCCGCTACCAACCTTCCAGTTCATTCCAAATACTTCCAGTAGTTCTTCCACACCACATCTTTTTTTGGGGGGGGAACATGCCTATTTCAACCGCTTTCACAAATCTGAATGCAACTTTTATTTTTATATTGTAATCTGTTTCTATATAAAAGATGTACGGTTTCTATATTCTATATTGTATTTTAAACAGCTGGTAACAACAAAAGCCGAGGAAACTAATGTCAGTATGTACAGGGGGCTTCCAAATACTTTTGCAGTGTATTTACGCCTAAGAGTATGCATTCCTAACTACCGTTTCATCGTGTAAATTGGCGGTAAGTATACACCTCAGGGATGCACGGGTATTTTCTACCCATGCCTACACAGAGCTCAGCGTATAGTCTCAGCAGGGTATAGGAGATTGCGATTGTGAGGATGTTATGGAACACTGACTTGACATGGGCATACCGCTTTGAAAGTGATGAGAGATGAAGACAAACACACATGAAAGGAGAGGTTCTTTCTCTGTCAGGCTCGGCTTTTTACACTGTATGTCACCCTAGGTACATTTTATGTGTATAGCCTCAAGCTTATCATGATAGTGGAAGAAAGAAGGGGGTACGGCTCAAAACATTTTCATCTGTGACACCACGGTGCACTGTTTACTGTTGTTGCAAGGAAATGTTAAGCTTTGAGGCCAGGGGCATAAAGGGTTTAAATAGTTCTCTTTTTATCTAAATGTTGATGTATATTTTCAATTATTATATATGAGTGGGGTTGGTTGTCAGAGCAGCTGTATCCGGTACACACCAGGGTGTGCTGTTTAAAGGAATTAGAAGCCCTTAAGTGTAAGCAGATCTCTTTTTTGTAGTTATGCTCATATCTTTTGTAGTTATGCTCATATCTTGGTCCCTCTTTTGCTGCCACAAAAAGCCCTGCAATTATCATGCACTGTGTGTTCTGACACCTTTCTAGCTTGAGCTTTTGACGCTCATGACCCTGTTGCCAGTTCATCACTGTTCCTTCCTCTGACCACTTCTGATAGATACTGACCACTGCAGACCAGGAACACCCCACAAGAGCTGCAGTTTTGGAGATGCTCTGACCTAGCCATCACAATTTGGCCCTCGTCAGACTCACTCAGATCTTTACGCTCACCCAGTTTCCTGCTTCTGATGTCTGGTTTGAGGATAAAATGTCCACCTGCTCTGGGTGTATTGTAGGGTTTTTTTAAAGACCTAAATTATAAATTAATTTTAGTCATAATTTTAGGTTAAATTACCCCCATGATATTGGAAATACAGCTAATGGACACATTGTGTTGGACAAACTTTTTAAAACAGTTTAAAACTCACCAATTACTGTTTGTGACGTAATTTTATTTTATTAATTTGTTTATCGTTTTTATTTATATTTTTTTTTTCAGTTTTTCTTGTGTATTTTTATATATTGCTTGGTAATTTTTATGTTGTTTTAGGCCGGTAAAAGGCACTTATAAATAAAATTGGATTCTTTTTTATTATTATAATTAGTTGAAGTAGTATTATACATATTTAAAGTTTAGAATCATTAATAAGACGTGTTTTGAAATTAGTTTTAATTTAAATAATGCAGATGTGGAATGAATTAGATCATTCTTAGTGTTTTTGTCTTTTCCCATCTTTCAATCTGTAGACTTTGAGGAGCAGTTAGCAAGTATCTAATTCAAACAACCCTTCAAGCCTGATTATGGTTCTCCTCCTCCTGCCCTTTGCTTTCAGTCCTAAAATCCTCTGCTGTTTATTTTTCTCTTTTTCTCAACACCTAGTTCAGAAGAGGAGCCACCACACTGATTTGTTGCTAAAAGGCGCTCTTACTTGTTTCCCTTTGTTTGAAAATCCTTAGCTTTCCTTTTTTCTTTGCTTTCTCTTGACTTGTTTGACTGACAAGGCTTATTGGACTATAACAGGCGTAACTCCCACCCCTTTGTCCGAGGACAATCCTCCTGCAAATTCGGAGCCGTGTGCATTCTTTAGCCGCCGTGCCATTGGGTGTGAACCGGCTCATGAAAGAATTCGGCTCTAGGCCCAACCCTCTTATGTCTCGACCCTCTCTCCCTTTTTCTCTCGCCCTCTCTCGCTCTCTTCCTCCCCGGTCTTCTTTAGTCAAACGAGCACTTTAGTGGGCCGGAAACATTTAATCTGGACCTCTTTTGAAGAAAATTAATTAAAACTTGTTCGTTCACCACCCTTTTTAGGAGGGTAGAAAAGGCTCTTTTTCTCCCATGATAGCTTTTTCTGCTATCCCAGCTCCCCCCACGTTCTCTAGTCACTGGAGTACGGGCTAATGCATCTCTTGTTTGAGTGGTCGCTTTTTAAGCAGAGTCTGATCTGGAAGGTCGACTCACGTAGTGCCACTGACCTGCTAGAAAAAAACCTTTTCTTCTGAAACCTGGAGATAGAAGTATTGTCTAGGCTGCAGGACCAGCTCTGGCCTTTTGAGGGCCCTTAGCAGGCTCTGATTTGGCACCTTACCTACACCCTGCGACACATGAAAATAGATTGCAGTACTAATATGTGCAGAATTTATTATACAGTTTAATTAGTTGTTTCCAACTCTAAGGACTTTGGTTTGTGCACACAAGTCCCATCCTCACTAACACTATGGGTTGACATTTTTTTTTTGACTGAATAGGCATGAACTTTTACATTATTCATTTTTTGAATTGAAACAACAAATGAGTCTTCCCAAGCACTTGTAGCTAACCGAAAATTTTTAACCCTAAACATTACCTAAGCATACCTCAGTACACTTTTACTCTTTAAAACCAAAATAATGATGGCGTTTTTATC
Source organism: Microcambeva bendego (assembly GCA_034509265.1). NCBI lineage: Eukaryota > Metazoa > Chordata > Actinopteri > Siluriformes > Trichomycteridae > Microcambeva > Microcambeva bendego. Next base: position 18,548,835 of record JAYDZG010000010.1, read on the forward strand.
AGTATATGAGTTTGAAGGCATTCTAAACTGTGCATAGGAAGATTTGTGCATACAATTTTTTTTATTATTATTAATTAGTGTATTTTGATGTAGGTATTTTGCATCATGCCACCATTTCCAAGAAGAACATGTTCCACATTCACATGGTTCTGGTGGTAGTGTTTCTGGTTCTTTTATTGTTCCTTATCACCCTCGGCTTGCTCAACAGGGGTTTTTGGTCTGCTGGTCCTTTGTGACAAAGTGGTGCTTTGTGACAATAAATATTGTAAAATACACTATACAAATAAATTGACTTGATGCCACTTTTTATGTGATTTTTTTCAAAACCCTTGGCAACCCTTGAATTTCAGCATTGCTTTTTTCACATCAGGTCTGTTTAATGTATGATTTATATTGTGCTTTTGTTTTTTTTGTTTTTTTTCCTAAATGAGAACTAGTTGCATAAATGCTGGGTCGGTGGCCAATACAGATGATAAACAGGCCTGCAGGAGTGCTTAGGAGGGAGAGTGCGGTGGCCAGGGACCACCGATCTGTTGGAAGCAGTGCGCTCGTAACATTCAGAGAAATATTATGCTAAGCCCTTAGTGTTAGCATAGCAGCGTTGCTCCTGCAGGGTTGTGACCTCAGATGATTACAGTACAAAGCTTATTGGGTCTTGAAAACGCCTTTGAAGATGAAAAGGCTTTGAAGGTTTATATTTATGCAAATCTGTCAGATATGATTTATCCTACTGAGATTGAATAGTGAGATGATTAAAATTCTACCCATTAGGACAAAAAATCCTTCAATGAATCCAAGTGCGCACTGGATATTTTTTGTAATTATTTGGAAGAAAAAATGACCCAAACTTACCTGATGTTATTTTGATCCTTGATTCCCAGTGTGTGAAAGGGAGCTAGCATGGAGAGAGACTACAGGGAATTACACATTTTTGCTCTGAGCTTTCTTCCCTTTCCGTCTTTTTCTCTTCCACCCCTTCTTTTTTTTTTTTAACCGGCTTTGAAAGGAAATATCTGACGGAGGGTGCTTTTGTGTGTTTCCAGATGATAGATTTTGGAATTTGGGCTTCCCCACTGGCAGTGCACAGCTAGCTGTGAACTGGTCTGTTGGAAAAAATGAAACGCTTTGGTCTTCAAAGAATTAAACTTCATTTTAATGCCGTCTTAGGTAAGCTCAAATATTAGTGGGAAAACGTGGGAGAATGAAAGGCTGGGAGAAGTGCCACATCACACCCTGATTGTCGCACATCTCACTGGTTTGTCTGCCCAGGGAAGCCGGGAAAAAAAGAAACGCACAATGCTAAAATGAAATGCACTCCCAAACAGCTCAAGTCTTTTCCCTTGGCTTTTTGTTTTCTCTCTTTTCATTGGAACATGTAGTACATCTTGAGGGAGCCTGCAAAACAGGCGTTAGTATAGAGCCCCAAGAGAGCAAATTCTGTTACGTTTAAAAAGAAATCTATACTTTCTCTGACTCAGGAGGTTTTTTTTATTTAATTGGATGTCTGTCACTTGCGATGTGCCAACAGTTTGAATATGATTAAAAGCATTCATTCAGAGTTCAAATGCTGAATGTCACACCAGATAGAAAACCATTTGCATCTTTCCGAATGCTGTTTTTCATGTTTCCTATACACGAGTCTTAAGCATTATATATGAATAAACAGTGATGTGTGTGTCTGTGGCAGTTTGTTGACAGGTTTCAGCTGCACTTGAAAGGTCGTATACTGATGGAACCCATTCGCCTGGTCACCTTTGTGGAAACAGCTGTGGGCTTGTTGAATTTTAAGGTAAATTAAAACTGAAAATTAAAGAGTTAAGCCTTTAGATCAGAAAAACTCTGAGCATAAAGGCATGTCAATGGCGGAGTTATTTTTTACTGAAACATTGGATTGGATTGAGAAAATAACCATGTGCAGCTAGATTTTTTTTTACACAAATCAAGTTTGTGCTTGGGCGTTAAATGAATAGTATTTAAAATAATCATGGAAAATTACATATTTAATTTGTATTTCCTCCAGAAATTATTATTATTTAGGCATTATTTCTATATTACTTGCAAATTACACGTTTTGAAAGACAATGTCACAGTTAAGTTCAGTTAGGTGTTAAGATATTTTGCACCCATCACCTGTTAACTGCTGTTTTCTTTAACCTGATTTATTTTATTTACTTGTTAACCCACCAAACAAAATGGGGATATGTGTAGTTCTACATGGCCCTAGTGGTCCCATTTTTAACATGGAGCAAAATACATTATGGTTATAAATACTTAATGACAATTTTAGTTTCTCAAGGATTTTAATTCATTCATTCATCCATCCATCCATTCAACCAACCAACCAACTGACCATCATAACTCCATCTGTTCCACTCAACATCCATCCACATATCACATTCATCTATCCCACCATCATTAATCCATCCATCTATACATACATCCCTACCACCGGCCTTCCGTCCATCCACTATCCATCTCCCCATCTGTCAATTCATTTATTTAACCAACCAATCAACTAACTTTATTAATTCATTCATATGTATGTATTATTGTAATTGTTATTATCTGTGGGTCCACATTTACTGACATTGTCGCAGGGAGCATTGTAGATTTGAATTGCCTGAGTGTGTTCTAGATCTAAATAGTAAAATAGTAATTAGGTCTAGAGGTCTTAATATGTTATTATGTATATGGCTTGTCTTTTATTAATACAAAGATAGCAAAGAGAGAAGTTCTGGGACTCCTTCAAAGAACCACCAGATTTCTTATGATTTCCCACCTGTCTTGATCTGTTCTGTTAACTTGGCTTCACTGGGTCCCAGAGCGGAGACATAGCTGATATTGCAGAGTCACAGTTAGAAGTGAAATTAATTTGGAACCCAACAAATGCCTGACACACATTCCATCTGCTCCATCCCCGACACAATCATATCACATTCCAAACGTTCCTCTCCCCACCACTGTGCTGGTGCTCGTTCCCATTTTGGACAGCTCTCACAGATTGTGCAGCTTTTCCATCATCGCGGTCGGGACTGTGTCAGGCCATTAATTATCTGTTCTAGAGAACGTGTGAGTTGTTTTTATAGCTGATCATTTTCCATGTCCAAACTATTATGCTTGGAGCTGAAGCGGAGACATTGATTGAAGGAGTTGGAGGGAGAATTTGTGCCATCTGACTGGGTCACTTGATAGAGTGCCAAGATATCTGCACACACACACATAGCCAAAGGTCTTTGTGTCTTTCTTGTCTGTTCTAGGATGTTTGTAAGGAGGTCCGATGGCTCGGCCCAAAGGTTGGTTTACATCACGATGGAGTCGTTTTTGGCTCTGATGACTTCTGTGCCAGCATAGGTCGGGTTTGCTTTTACACTCAGATTAAACCATACTGTAATTCTGTGTATTCTTTTTTTGGTCTTCGTTCCCTTTAGAATTGTTGCAATAGGTATAACCATCTTTTGATATTTTTAAGGTGCAACAAGGACCAAAGACGCCAGAGAACTACTGTACGCTCGGCAGAAAGTGGTAGTTACCACAAAAGCCTTTGGTCTACAGGCCATTGATCTTGTTTACATCGACTATCAGGATGCAGAAGGGTTGCGGCAGCAGGCCAGAGAGGGAGCACTAATGGGCTTTACTGGTATGAACACAGACACATAATTTTTAATAACTATATTTGTTTTACTATGTTGTAATGTAGTTGGAACTACTAATTGTAATATTGAAATTTAAGTATTAAATATGTCTAATTGGGACATTTGAACCATCAAGAATAATTTATGTATAGTATTGAAATGGTTCAGTGTAGCTTTCCTGTGGTCCAACCAAAAATGTGTTCTTACATATTTATCTACTTTTAAAAAGCTCTAAGCATAACATTATGACCACTGAAAATTGAAGTGTATAACACTTATCTCTTAATGGGTGGGATATATATAAGTGAACATTTTATCTTCAAAAAAGGGCTAAATTGTGATGGCTAGACGGGGTGTTTCCGGTCTGCGTTGGTCACTAAGCTGGTTCTGATAGAAAGGTGTCAGAATACATAGTGCAGCACAGTTGCAGGGCTTTTTTGACAGCAAAAGGGGGACCAAGACTATTTTTATGCCTGATCGGTGTATATTCCTTTCGTGTTTCGATGTATATTCGATATTTTTTCGTTCTTAAAATATTAAAGAACTGGAACTGTATAAAAACATCTCAAATACTTCACAGGAAACAAACTACTTTTTGTCATTGTCGTGAATTTGAAATAAATGTAAATATTAAATGTGAGCTGTTTAATCATTTCCACTACCAGGTCCTTTCTGTTTGGAGTTTGCATGTTCTCCCAGTCTCTGAGTTTTTTCCAGGTGCTCCGGTTTCCTCCAACAGTTGAAACGTCCGGTTAATTTGAGAAACTAAATCTTCTGATCATTACAATAGCTAACATGACCGAATGAATGTCCAACATTTTTTTTGTTTCTGTTTGGAATCAGTGGGGGTCAAATCGAGCCTCCGTTGATCTTCCAGTTCATTCCAAAGCTGGTCAGTAGGGCTGAGGTCAGACCACTTTTCTTCATTTCTTCATATTTGAAAGCATATAATCAATTTATTAAACCTGTTGGCAATTGCTGGGGCTGGAACACACAAGCCTGGCCGAGTTTCCTTGTGGTTCTCCCTCGGGCTGGATGTCTGTCTGCACGTTTCTGTGCTTTTCCTGTGCTCCCCAAAACATTTTTACTGGAGTTTCAGCTCATTAGTGTTTTTTTATGAATTCTGCAGAACATAGCTTTGAACTCCAGCATCCGCCTGGTTTTCTGGAATGTCTAGCAGCTTGTGATTTCTCATTAAGGCATTCCAGATACAAATACAGATAATTAATATTTGACTGGAGATGGATTGTATTCAGCGCTGTTGTATTTTGGATCAGGATACTTTTTTTATCGCTCGTAAGCTCACGCGTTCATCTGAACGTGGCTCGGGCTGGTCGTATGTTCGCGGCTTAGTGGCGTGTGGGTTTGTAGCCAGGCAACGTGTGTGTGTGTGTGCGCAGTCCCGGTGAGTGGGTAACTGGCCACAGGAGGCCAGGCAGCCCTCCTCGGAGCCAGCGCTAATGAATATGTAATGGCTGTTTGCAGAACACACACTGATCCCGGTGCACATCTCTGTTTACAGCAACACTGCCATTCCTCCAGAGCACCAGGCCTTTTGTCTTGCACTGTTCTCCTGCATCCTTTTTATCCTCTTTTTTACATTTTATTCAGTCGTGCAGATCACATATGACTTTCCCAATGGTGTGATTTTGGTTTCAGATCATTGTTTAATGTGTGAATAGATAGAATAGAATGCCTTTATTTGTTAAACATATACAGATGTACAGTACAACAAAATTCTTGTTTGGAAGCTGGAATCAGAGTGCAGGGTCAACCATCATTCTCTGCCCCTGGATCAGTAAGGGTTAAGGATGGCTACATAGTGGCTGCATAGCAGGGCCTGGATTTGAACCACCAATCCTTGGTTCATAGCTACCACCATACCATTGTTTATGTTATGAATATTTTTCTTTTGGGATCAATAAAGAATGTATCCATCCATCTATCTAATCACCAGTAGAGCCATAAGCATGATGGCATCTACATTCAGACATCATTTATAAGGGATGTAATGGATTGGCATTCAGTCCGTGGTGTGTTATTGCATTGAGTCCAGTGATTCACTGAAATCTGGACCCACCATAACCCTCCCAGGCTGGCTCTGGCAGAAGCATGACACCCACACTGGCCCTTTTGGGCAGCAGCAAAGCGCATGCTTCCTCCAACATGTGGAAATTTGTCTGTGAATTACTTACCCCAGTAAGTGACCCTTTTATACCCTGCCTTGGCACCGAAAGAAGACCATGCAACCTTATACCAGTACTTGTAGTCATTCTACAGTACCTGTAGTCATTCAAAAAAAATCTTTATTCATTTAATCATATTTTATTATTTGGGCAGCAGGGGTGGCTTGTCTGTCACCTGAATTTGATTTCGTGGTGGAGCAGTGCTGATCCTTTCTCCACATGTGTGTGTGGGTTATCTCAGGGTGTCTGGTGTTCTCCCACACTGTGTATGTACCACGATGGACTGGCGACCTGTTCTGGGTATTTCCACCAAGTCCAACAGACCACAGCAAATCTAAATAAGATAAAGCTGTGGTAAAAGAAACCATCATATTTTATTATTGGGGTGGCCTGGTGGATAGCACTGCCGCCTCATAGGAAGAAGATCCTGGGTTCAATCCACAAACTGCCTGGGTCCTTACTGTATGGAGTTTGCATGTACTCCCGCAGTCTAGAAATATGCAGTCAGGTTAATTGGAGACTTAATTGTCCTCGAAGTATAAACCCAAGTTTGGATAAATAGGGAAGGTTGTGTCAGGAAGGGCATGTGGTGTAGCAACTAAGCCAAATCAATAATGGATCACAATCTGCTGTTAGTCTAAATAAAATGAATATTGTCCTTTATTATGTTATGCAGCATTTTATGAAAATGAATATCTAAAACTAGCTATTATATGTTGAATTTAATTACAAGGAGGATTTTAGTGTGGTTAACTAAATTACTTTCATTTTCTCAATCCAAAAACCTAACTCATGTACCCTGAAACTGACATACGACTCCTGCATTTGCAATTTTACTTCTTTTCAATTTTATTCATTAAAATATATATCATATTGACATATGATTGAAAAAATAGAAATGTAACCTAGCCTGTAATACTTTTGCAGAATTCAATATTAAGAAACTGTGATCACACAGGCCACATCATCATAAAAACATGCATATTTGTTTTTCTTTCCACCGGCACTTTGAACCCTATCTGACATGAAGCTCGTTGCTAACCCAAAATACCCCATTGACACAGCCCATCACCAGATGGCACCACGTTATTGGCTTGCAGGCTTCAGGCGCCGTAAATGATGCGTCATGGCCAGCCAATAGTGGCGTCCCGTAAAGGTCCGCCACGCCTCCTGTTCTGGCTCTGTCACTAGTTGGCTAGGAGTGAACAGCTCCTGAACAGGTGGCACTGGAAGGAAGGGGGCATATTTTGTTGATGTGAGGGAACTACCCCCTGCCAGCCTTTTCTGGGATGGGCGTCACAGGCGTGGGCCCTGAGCCTCCTCTTTAGGCTGTTGATCCAACAGGCTGGCTCCTCTGGGAACAGAGAGATGGATAGTACACACAGTTAGTCGTCTATCTACGCTGACCTTTACGCGACAGTGGGAAAACTCTCACGCAAAACTTTGTTGCTTTATTTACATTAAAGTGAACATCCCACTGTCATTTGTAAACATTATTGCCGCCCCACAGCTATTTGTCTTGTGCATTATTCATTAGGCATTACTGAATGAGCAGGACACAATGTGGATTCATGGTCCAGTGTTATGTGAAAGAAAGAATGCTAGCGACAGTACAGGTATGTTAGCATCCGAAAGCTTTAAATTAGTTTTTTCGGAATGAAATGAAATATGGCAGCAATGTGCAAACACAATCCTATAGATTCAAACTCATTACCAACATACACTATCCACACGAATACATGCATGTTCTGTTCATTGTATTATTATTATTTGAATGAACCGTTCAGTTTTGGATTCTGCCAATCGGAACCTTAGTACTAGAAACTAAAATAATTAAAACTAACTGTTGTCCAAAAACGTTGTTCATATACAGTCGTGGAATTCAAAATTAAATTTTATTTACTTCTTGGTATATGTTTGACCAAAATAAGCCGTATTTTATATAAATAGAAAAAGAAATGATCATTATCAAATTAGAAACACACACACACACACACTCAAATTGCGCTTTAAGTAGAGAAACTGACCATATTGAAGTGGTCTCTAATTATTTGCCTGTGTATTCAATGGTTCTTTTAAAAGTATCTGCACTTACATTTATTTTTTACATTCACTTTCTCTTGTCATTCGTTTTTCCCAGCATCGGACCAGTTGTTAGGGAAAATCTTGGGAAAGTGCTTCCATTAAATGAATTATTGGAGATCTCTCGACTTTTTTACACAATGTGGGACCCTGTTCTAGATTTTATTAAATCTTTAGACATGCTAGACCCTGCTGGTTAAATATACACTATTTATATGAAATTCGTTTCTGTGGGGGAGGATGGTTATTTTCTTCTTTCTTCTTCCTGTTTGCACAAAGGAAGACCTTGCTTGGTAATGGTTTGTGTTTTAATGATGAAGTTGTTATTCATCTTTTTTATATGTATTTTTGCATCATCTTTATTAAAAATAATTTTGAAGGTATTTCAAGGGGAAAAGTATAAAGATGTGAGTAAACATTGTTTTTGTTAGATTCCGTCTGTATGTGTGTGTGTGTGTGTGTTCATGTTTGGACTCTTTGGACTGTGTTATGTATCTTCAAGGCCACGGCCCTGTATTGAAAAGCAACGGCTGGTCGAGACAGACTCAGATTGAAGTGTAACTAAGCGTGGAGTAAAGTTTCAGGGTTCAGCTCGGCATAGGGTCCCAAATCAGGATGACACCCATGATTCATAGCATCCCGTCTACCTGCTGTGTTGCTCAAATTTGAGTCTGAAACAGGAGAGACCAGACAGCGGTGTGGTTGCCCCGGGGATGTCGGCTTACCACGGTCGAGCTGGTTAAGCTCTCTGTCCAAGCCTTGCTTTGTCATATTTAACATGAAAAATGAAAGTCCTGTAGCATCACAGATACAGGCCTTAAAACAACTCTCTAACTCTAATATAGTTTGAAAAATAGAATTTAATTTTAATTCAGATGTTTTGTTTCATTTGTTTTGTGATGCAATGTTTTTCATGGACAGAAAGGGTTCCGTCCAATAAATATCAATACACATCTAATGTAAGTGTGCTAGACTAATATTTTTCCATTTTACTTAAAGGAAAGCAAGTCATCCACCCGAACCAAATCCAGACTGTGCAGGAGGAATTCTCACCTAGTCCCGAGAGGATCAAGTGGGCCACAGAGTTAATCACTGCATTTGAGGAGCACCAGAAGCTAGGGAAGGTACATCACTCCATCACCCTGACCCATAACACCCCTCCACATCCTCTGCATATCATAATACGATGACATGCAGCTTTAACGACTGAAAGCGGCGGTACCTGACTGACGGTGAACGTTTTACACTGTGTGCACTGTGAAGCAGAGCATTCTGGGTATATTTTTAAACTGGAGGAAGATAAGCAAAATGCTAGAATATTGTGATTGCTAATTTAATGCATGAGTAGATCCTGTACTCCATGCACGGTGGGGCAGCTCATGATGGAGATGCTGTTCTGGTAATGTCGAGTCTGTTTGTACCTTGCTGGCAGTAATTCTTAGTCTAAGACTAGCCTGAGGGAGTTCACATGGCCCTCTTCCTGCTCTGCGCTCATCAGCCAGTGTTATACCAGGCAGCCTGGGTGTGCTGTTCTTCAGCTTCCTGAAATTCCCCTCAGACAGGAAAAGCCTATAAAACACCCACCTGTCTGGGATTATTTTCTTTCTTTATCCCTTAAAAACGTATAAATAATATCAAGTTCAATAAGAATGTCAGTGCAATGTTGTTGGCAGTACAGGGATGTAATGTGTAAATACATTTGTACCAAAAAAACGATTGGTGTAGGTTGATGATCAACCCTTCCCAGTGATAAAGTCTGAGCAGGAATTTAACAATACAGTATAAAACTTCCAGTAATAATTAATGCCACTGCCAAGAGCATTTCCTTTGTTTTTCCTCTAGCTAATTAAATGCATACGTACAGTAAGCACAGAACAACAGCGTTCTTAATAAATCATTAGGCCATTACAAGCCAACAGAGCAGCTCTTCTATGCTTTGAACCACAATTATTTGAACACTACTCTTACGAACTAACCCCATTTACAGATGAGTTTTGGTGGTTTGCTTATTAGGATTTTAAAGTTGAAATACTTATTATTTTAATAGTGGAGCGGTGACTTGTTGTATAGCACTGTCGCATCACATTTATAAAAGTCCTGGGTTTGATTCTGTGGGTTTGGTTCTGTAGGTTTGGTTCTGTAGGTTTGGTTCCGTAGGTTTGGTTCCGTGACTTTCACACCTAAGGTAGACTGGAGATAAAAAAAAATTGTCTACTGATTCAACACTCCTTATTAATCCAGGCTTGGAACTACACTGCACCAGTTTATGCACCTAGTGGCTAAGAACATACAGGACAATCCAGTGTTTCCAAATGGACTATGGGAGGAAACCCACAGGGAGAACATGCAAACTCCACATAGAAAGGACCCATACCGGCCCACTTGGGGACTCAGGACCTTCTTGCAGTGAGGCCACAGTGCTACCCACTTAGCCACCGTGCTGCCCTTGAAAGTGACCTTATGAATTTGTGTTGAAGACATGCCAATAACATCCTAATGAATTAATAAAAAATATATTATTTTATTGCATTTTACAAAATATCCCAACACTCAAAAATGGTGTAAAAAATCACTTTTATGAAATCGGTTAAACAGTTCAATCACGACTGTGCCCCTGTTTAGTGTGAAGGAATTCCATAGGTCTGCACAAAGCACAACCCTCAAAATCACAGAAAAACGTTGACAGTTTTTTTAAACAGGAGTGGAGAGTCTCTAAAGATGTAATAATTTTTTTATTAGAAACCGGGAGACCGTCAGGGCCAAAATATTCAGCTGTGGGGAAAAAATTAAGAGACCATTGCAAAATTATCAAGTTTTTTATGGGTGTGTATTTAACCAAAATGAGCAATGTTTTTTTCTGTTAAGATTAAGATTTAGAGTAGAATAAAACAATGCTGCTCATTTTGGTCAAACACATTTTCATATCAGATTTTCCATTTCTGTATAGTTCAAAACAATTGATTATTTTTGTTCAATCTTATCAGCTGATCATTAGCAATATATTTGTATTGGTTGCCTCAAAGGTCATCAGATAGCTTTTAGACTTAATCGTTCAGGCCTGTACAATTTCCTTGGTACATGTAGTTGGCAGTTTGTCCAGTTTAAAGCTTCAACTATCCATATTAAATAAGAAACCTCTTCGTTCCCATCAAGGTCCCGTTGTAGGATTATTTTGTGCACTGTTCTGGTCTGCTGCCCTTGTTTCTCTGCTCGTTTATCCAGGTAGCTGCTTGTGTCACTTTTATCTTTTAGTGTTTCTACTCGCTTAACAAGCTTTGTTCTTTCCAGGGTGCATTCACCTTCCATGGCAGCATGATTGACATGCCGTCGCTGAAGCAAGCCCAGAACATTGTCACCTTGGCCTCAGCCGTCATGGCCAAATGAGCCAAACTGGACACCCGAAGCTGTCACTGCGTAGGACATTAGATTAAAAAAAATCAGTTAACCTCGGACAGACACGTGCCCTTTTAGACCATTAGCTGTGGCTCATCTACTGCTCTATAAGCTTGGCAAAGCTGCGTGGTCTGATGGGATTGTCTGCAATGTCAAAGAAGTGATTCATACAACTGGGATCTTTGTAACTAATGTTTGTGATTTCAGAACATAACATGTTGAAGAAAAATAACTTTTCGGATAAATGGGAAGTTTGTGTGGATGTGTTTATGTTTTAATATCTGTTTCTGTCTGCCTAAGGTCAGCTTGTGAGCCGGGGTTTTGACGTGCTTGGCAAAAGGGCAAACAAACACTTGTTTCTCCATTCAGCCCCGAGGCTCCTTCAGGCTCATCCAGTTTGTAGCACCTCAAAGCAGTTTTGCCAAAGAGCTGCAGTAAATGTCCTTAAACCCACAGTGAGAGGAGAGCCTGCGGCCTATTCCAAACTGCAGGCCTTTGTTTAGCAGGGCACTCCTGGCCGCTGAAGTGGGGGGCATGAATACGGCTCGAAACAAGCATCAGCTCAAGGCTGACCTGTGTGGCGACACGAGTCACACACACATACTCGCTCGCTCTCAAAAACTAATACACACCCAACAGTGTTTGTCCACTCTGTTGTAAGTAAATAGCCACAATTTTTGAAAAATTGCACTCTATTGTTTTTCTAGTCTGGTGGCTTGCAGAGTTTCCTAAGTGGTTTACTCAATCCAACTTCTCAAAACTGAATGTCTTTTGAAATAAATTGTTTTTGTGTTTTTTTTTTTCTCATGGATGTCTTCTTCACTCCGATGTCTTTTGTCTCTTACAGCAGATAAGGTCTTAGCAGGCTGGTCTAAAGGGGTGGGAGCCTGAGAACAGGGTGGAGCAGTCAGATAGTTAATCGTTCAGTTGGTCACTATGGTGACATTTTAACTGGATGGGGTATGATCAATCACGTCTGGTGAGGGAACTTCAGATTGTAGCTCGGCCGATGGAAAAAAAAAATGGCGGCTGCTGCTTTGACCCACCAATAGAGCAGAGAGTAAGCTGATTCTCCATACCATAACCCATTTTTATTGTAAAAAAAAAAAAACTAATGATTTCTAAATAGGTCTCCTTTTCTAAACTATTTTCTTTAGTTGATGATAAAAGTGCCCTGGTGGCATGTTGGCTATGGTTCCATTTCCCACCAAAGACAAAATAACTATGACTGACTACTTCTGGGCATAATGTCAAACAGGCCATTCAGTTTCATTTAGAAATGCAAATGAAGTTGTGATGGGAAAATATTGTATGGTCATGATTTGGTTTTCTTAGACTCTGTTGTGGATTCTAACAAATAGGACAAACCAGAACATAACTATACCTCACCTTAAGATATATGTGACACTGATCTGTTGTATCCTGTCAGTAAGACATCTTAATAATGAATACTTACAACTAACTTCTCATTATGTTTATACCTAACCAGTTTGGATAAATATGAGCACCGGACTATGGTCATTCATCTGAGTGTAACCACTCCACCACCCACCACCTAAAACAGCATTTAACTTCAGGCTTCAATTGATCCCAAATGTGTTTGGAAGGTTTGAGTTCAGTGCTCTGTGCAGCCCACTGGAGTGATGTCCACACCACACAGAGCTCCACAGTCACACTGTGTGCCAAGTTTTGAAAATACATTTTTTTTTTTATAAATAAACATTTATAATATAAAATATATCTTGTTTTGGGTGTGGCCCCTAAACTTAAAAAATAGGAGGGTGTCAACACACTTATATTGCAGACAAGATACTTTGCTTATTTTAGTTCTTTGTTCAATTAACTGACCCTGTGTAATACCTGTCAATTAACGGTGCCCTCACCTCCAGATCATAATTCAACTGCAACCAAAATTATTATTATTATTATTATTATTATTATTATTATTATTATTATTATTATTATTATTATTATTATTATTGTGAGGTTTTAATAAAATCTCACTTAATATATGTGGGAGACCTGATATCCCCAGGGGAAATTTATGTTACTTCTATATGTTATATATGATAATAAACACACACACAAGTTTTATGGAACTTGTGGCTGTTATTGCAGTGTATGGAATGAAGCAAAACAAAATTGGTGTTATGTACCATCTTTCCACGACTAAAATATTTAAATGTGTTTGTAGAATCGATGATGACAGAATAGCAAATAGAGAAACAAATACATTTGGTTTTCATTGCATTTTTTTCAATAAAAAATGCTGATTTTTTTTTTATTTTAATTGAAAGCTTTTGTAACCTCCTCAACCCCCCAGGGACATACACCAGCCCATCCAAATAATTACCTACCTACCCAATATTAAATAAATATTCCACTTCAGATTCTTTAGGCCACCAGAGAGTTTTCAAAGAGAGTTTTTTTTTTTTAAACAAAGAAAGAAAAATTAATAAGTGTCATTATTGTGTCTTGGAATATTTCAAGAATCCCAGACTGCATTTACAAAGACAACGTGAAGTATTTATTAAAATAAATGTTATTTTTATATGTATCGTATCTATTCCTGGTCAATTTTACATATTTTAGCTGCTGTCCTGATAATATTTTTCAGCTCATGAAGCAGAATCATTTAAATACATTTACTGGTATTCCCAGAGAGAATTAATTACAATTAACGCGATTAGGACCTCACTAAGGCTTGACTTAATTATGGCTTGACTCGAATCACTAAGCTCTGTGTTCTGTTATGTCTTTCATAAATGATCTGAGATGAAAATCCACTGGAGAAAATGCGTGCATGGGAACCAATGGCTGAATAAAATGAAAATGAAACGCTGAGCATATTTTCATTAATACCAATGGGACCCGTGTGGTAAGGCTCATTTCTCGCCCGCCTGAGGATCTGATGAGTGCGTTATTTTACGAGGCTGCTAATGGCAATATGTGACAAACTAATTTCAACAAATATCAGTCATTGAACTGCAATAAAACCAAACTAGAAGCGCCTGAATTCGGAGACTATTTAGAAAAAAACCGACTTATTAAAAAAAACGTTTAACTCACGTACTAAAACACAATAGAAATAAATTAATTAAAAAGTATGTAAGAAACCCTGCTGCTGCTCAAACAGCCCAGCTGATGGAGATCAGTATGAGACTGAGGACATGTCTGAAGTTCGGGTGGCTCTTCAGAGATGAAGTAATTAAAGCTCCAGGTGTCGGATGACTAGACTCCTATTGAAAACAAAAAAAAGCTTTTTATTCACTAACACGGTTTTCTGTAGAAAGTTTAGTAGTGACTGTCTGGATTTTAGCCGAGAATGAGCCCTTGGTTTTGCTTTCTGGTGCATGTGTTGATGTGGGTATCGTTGATCTATGACCAAAATGAAAAATATTAGGGAGTGAGCAATCAAAACACCTCGTCTGATTTAAATAACGATATTTATTATCATTTTGGCCAAATAAAAAGGTATCAGTTAAATAATCATTTTGTGGTTTGTGCTTTTTTATTTATTTTAACGTTTTAGGAAACGTAAACTGGTTTTCTTATTACATTATAAACTAATGCTACTGTATCAGGTAAATATTTTTATCATAGATGTTATAATGCTTTCTAATGACCTAACTGAGGACTTAATAGACAAAGACTGAGTTATCTTCCACATTTAGTAAACTGTTAAACTGTACCTTTATTTAACTGTTTATTAAACCATTTCTGCGTGGATTTTTTGTGATGTGGGGTCTTTGGGTTTCACTGACTTTGTAAGGCTTTTTTTAGTGATGATGATGATGGTTTTGCTCCGTTTGAGCAGACATGACCATGTGAAACTGAGGCAGATCAAAGCAGCGAGACTCTCCCTGTAAAGCTCACTATAAAGCCACGGGTCCTTTTGTCTGCTGTTGCTAGGATTCAAGTAAACTAAAGGAAGGGGTTACGCTAATCACACTAGATACAGTCCCCCAAAGTCCCCCAAATCTTTTACATTTTTACTGTGTTAACGGACCTGTTACGTTACTTACACACACCAGCAGCTTTTTAGGAAGTTACAGTCCTGTTCCCATCAGTTCTGTCTGATTATAGTTTGAGATGATAGAGTTGATGTCAGATGTTAAAATGTAAAATTACAATTATAAAAAAATGAGCTATCCTTAATATGTATTAAAGAGTATGTATTCATTTTATATATTTATTTTGATGTTCAGCCTTAATTAACGGTTAAAAAGTTTAGTTTGGTTAAATATATTTATATCGGCTTTATGTTCCTTATAATTACAGGCGAAATCGTAACCTACGACAATAGATGAAAATGCATATTAAAAATATATTAACAATTTATTCGCATGAAATCGAAATATAGATATTATATACTTAATGTATTCATTTATTTATTAAAACAACAAAAATAAATCCCCAGATTCTTCAAAAACAACAATTAACATGGCATTTTTTTGTAAATAGGCGTTTTGTAATATTATTATTATTATTATTATTATTATTATTATTATTATTATTCAAATTAATTATTTATTTATTGTGTTTTTAACCTTCGAATGTTGATCGATTTGTTTGTTGTTAATTTTGATTACATGTAACTCGGTATTATAACTTTACAGCATTGTGATATATTTTGTACATTGCCTCTATAACTGTTTTACCTAGTTTGATAGAAAATTGTAGAAACCGGACCTGAACACGGATGCTGTGTTCTTCATTGAGCAGGTGTATTTCCAAACCCTTATCTTGCTACCTAATTATTCTCCGACCCTTTTCTTCCCCCACCTTTACACTCAAATTCCCCTTTCGTTCATTTTATACTGATTTGCGTTCTAAAAGTGCTACTTTTACTTGTCTTTATTATAGTCTCTCACAATTACTCAAAGGATGTAAAATTAGGACATAATATACATAAGCCACCGTTGTTTAAGGGTCGGAGTTAAAATAAATAGGTTTTGGGAAGGCAGAGAGCTTGCTGGGTGACTTTTCTATTTTTTTTTTTACTTTTTCCAGATTCCTCTCTCACCCACTGTTTTTCTGATGGAAGAAGAACAGCCCAGGCGTCCCAGCTGATGATGAGTGCCGCCGGATACTGTTCAAATTGGCGGAACTAAATATCTGCATTTTCTCAGCCCTCTTGCTCAATTTTAGCTTTTTAAATTTATGATGCCGATATTGCTGACAAACCACCGGAATTTTTATGTAAACCAGTGAAGCTAGGAGGAACTCAAACACAGATCTGTTTGAGAAAGAAATAAATATTAAACCGAGTGAGAGCCTTTTTATTTTTATTTATAAAATGATTTATTCAACATATAAAATATAATAAATGTTAATTAATTTCTAATCTTTTTATTTGCAAATGTAAGAATAACAGATTAACCAGTTGTTAAAATAAATCAAATATTTTAAAAATAAATTAGACATAGACTCGAAACAGCGCATAAATATACACCCGCGTATTTAAATAGTTTACTATTAAAAAAAATACATTTAAAGAATAGAAACGTGTCAAGATTCAAGTCCTGGCCACTGAACCCTCATTTGTTACCAGATCG
>JAYDZG010000010.1:18572354-18600727 GCA_034509265.1 Microcambeva bendego
TACCCAATGTTACAGTTGCATTTAGAGACAGTATTGCGGTGTGCTTGATAGTTTATTTAAAAGGGCCTTTCACAACTAATGCAATCTATTTTTCAGGCCTTCTGTCACAATATTCCACATTAAAATATAGTTCATACAAACTCCCTTAGGTTAAGGCTACTGACAGTTAAGCAAAACCTGTCAAAAAGGTTGAGAAGTGAAGTATTGGTTTTGTCCAGAGATTTTCAGCAGCATGCTTGACATGCTGGATGGACCAGGTACGAGGGACTGACTCCAGCACTTGTCCGTGGACGACCTTGCTCTCCTCACCCTGAGCTTTGGAAAGCCTCCCAGTCCTGTGGCTCCACATTTGGACAAGCACCAAGTTTGGAGGTTCACAGATGTTGCCGGGAGGCCAGATATTATGTCCAGAAGACAAGCAAGATGATTCATATGTTTTTAGTACCAAAGGGCCCTTGCTTGTGCTTTTTGGCTGGCTAAAGCCACAATGCAATCTGCGAGGACACAGAGATCCAGTAAAATGATTTTCATGTTAGATCTCAAAACACAAATAATTACATTTTATGCCATACAATTTATTTAATTTATCAAATATTTGCTACTTTTTAAATAATGTATTATCTTCGACAACAAATTGAGCATATTGTCTATTTCGCAGACAATCAATTGGCTTGAAACAATATGTACATGCCTTCTAAAAACTGGTGCTGTTTATGATAAATATAGTGTGAACAAATGAATACTTTTAGAACATTTCTTCAGACACAACATATATCAACTAAATATATACAAGTGGTTTTACATTAAAAGCAGTCTAATGAACTGATTAGAACTGGATTTAGGAATGTGTGTGAAGGATCACAGAAAACACACAGCATCCACTTTATAATATCAGCTTATGTTATGCAGACACATCTTTGAAAATATTAATTTGTAAACAACATATTGAATTTAAGGTGATGACGGGTAAACTGGCTTTAAGAGTCTGTGAGATAGTGACCCCTCGGGGCCACCCACCCACCTTTAATAATTTCAGAGAAATATAATTAAACCAGTTACTTAGTAAGCACACCATGGTAATTTGGTAATTAGTACAAACTGTCTTTTTAAAAGACAAAATAAAAACAAAACAATTGAAATTTCAATGATTTGCCTAGACATAGAGCAGGTTCAGCATCACCCTATGAAAGGTTTTGTGCATCACTGTTTGTAGTTTCAATTTAATTCAACGTCATTTATTTGGATTACTTCAACACTGATTAGTTAAGGAGAAAGTGACTCACGTGTTAGTGTGTAAGCAATAAAATGTTTAGAGAGGATCAACAGTGAAGCTTATGCTATTCATTTTCTAGGGCAAACTAAAGTGCACAATTCGGATTTATACATGCAGAGCTTTAACTTTAAATAGAATGTTGTACTTCCACTTCATTTCAGTAAGAAATTACAAACATTATTTATTCATTTATTAAAGAAACAAGCTGTCTATACTTACAGTGTGCGTAGGTGGAACGGATGTTCATTCTTTTTCTAGACACCGATCGGAGAGGAACATGTAAGCGATAGCTGCAACTGAATCTGGTTTTCTCATTAATTTGGGAAACTTAGTATAGCAGGCAGGTAGGGTGCTTGGAAGAGTTTGGCAGACTGCCTGGATAAAGGAACGTGTGCCCAGTCTTGTCGGGTTTGCCTTTGCCTCACAACTACTAATAAAACGATAAATACCTTAAATGGATTGATGCTGCAGATCCTGAATGTTGCTTTTGCTGAGGAAAATATTAACAATTATCTTTGATAGAGTCTGGCTAGGTATCTGTTTGGTTAAATACAACTTTTAAAAACGATGAAAAGCTAAATATCTTTTTAATTAACTTGTGTAATATAGTATAGTGTTTAGAAATCTTTTAAAACCTTATTGAAAGCGCAAACTGAAAAGGAAAATGCACGCTATCAAGTTCAATTTTCCCCAGAGACCATAAACCAGGTTTTTAAGGGCCCCTTAATCACCGCATTTTTTCACAGCCCCAAGCTTACACAAAGAGCAATACAATACGATTTAATACAATAATACAAAATATGCAAAAGCAAACATCAAAACACCAAAATAAAGTCAATTATAAATCAATGTGATTTTAAACGTATGACAAAAGTAAAGGAGCCACAAAATAAAATTAGCAAGAAATTTAAACTTTGCTTCGATCACAGCTATAATATAATATAGAGCACATTGGGACAATAAAACCAGAAGGAAGGCACCTTATCTATTTTCTGTTTTCTTATCTATTTTCTATTTTGTTTTCTTTTTTGTCTTTGGTTAAATAGCCCCTGCCAATTTAAAGGGGTTTTAAGGCTTTTCTGTACATTTTTCTGGCACAAGAAGCTTCAATTTTAGGGACACGACGTTGTCTCTTTAGGAAAACAGTTCAGAACTTTAAATCCATGGTAAATGCAACGTGAACATGGTGATGTGAAATGGGACCAGTGTGCAGTAAAACCGAGCTCCTCTGGTGCGATTATTCTGTCTAATAAAGGCGAGATGGGGTGAGATCTGGCTGCGTCTCCACAGTCCCTACAGCTTTGTCTTTTCACAAGTGGCGTCTGCAAGTCTGACTCTCGGAGTTACTGATTTGCAGGCTGCATGTTAAGGTGGCCCATGTAAGTGATTTCCACGGGCAGGAGAGCAAATCGTCGACAAAGGAGCAGCTTTTCGATTCAAAGGCGTCGTTAGGACAACCGAGAAGTATTCCTCAGATAATCAGCTTCACTTCAAAGCGTCTCCCATTCATCTGCGACTGCTTGAGCTCTTTTATAAAGTTCCCCTTTTTCACTCCGAGGGGACCGTGTCTTTGATTATTTTTCATCGTGTTTATTTTTCCCCATTCACTGGACACTTGTTTTAAATAAATAAAAAGATCACTCTTTCTCTTGGCCTATAGTAGTTTGAACACAAAGGATGGGTTGCGCGACGACGCTTGTTTCAAATTAAACCCGAATGTTCCCTTGAGATTTAAAGGGGTTTGGGAACAGAATATGAAAGAGGTTCTGGTAAAACACAAACAGACCTGCGCTAACATGGCATGAAACTAAGGTCAGTGAGACTGTATCTTAATAGAGGGCCTCGAATTAAGGCTGACGGTGGGAACTTAAGAGTCAATAAACGGGAGACATTTTAAGTGAACTTGAACTTGGTATCATTTGCAAAACACTTGAATAAATGTCCAGGATTGAAGTTATATGTTTGATATGTTGTATTTGTCCAAGACACAGTTTTTGTAAAGGTCAAAATGGAACAAATGTAGCTACGATAGTCACAAAGTGAGCTTCATCATTCGAGTGTGTGGTTAACCATTGCTTGAACAGTAAAGATTGGGATGGAGTGAAATCAAACTTTTTGGGCGTGTCCATGACGTGACTGAGGTTTTTTTTAAGTCAATGGTGCACGCGTGCAATTTGCTTTATTGTTGATATTATTATCATAACTTCTAGCATTTTGTTTACTATGTTCTACAGACACGCATATTAAAGTTATTCTTTAAAAAAAACCTGCAGTTCACTTTTAAGGTGACAAACTTATCCTCTTCCAATCTTGCATCGCACTTTATCTTAAAGTTTGAAAATTAAATAAAAATTAAATTAAATGCAAGTCAAATTTAAAAACCTTACCCTTACCCAAAGTATTTGAAGAATTTGCATGCGTTTATGGTCATTTTAGTGTATTTTTTTAAAGGATGTATTAAAAGCCTTAGAAATTCAAAGGCACCAGTAAAAGAGTAGAAGCGACAAAGGCTTTCCGCTGTGATGTCGAACTCGCTTTGAAGTGGTGCAGGACTGGAGTTGCTCAATTCGGATTTTGTAGTGTGTACAGGGGGCACTATGAAAGTGTGCTGGTGCGCTTTAATGCAGGAAATAAGTGTGTGTGTGTGTGTGTGTGTGTGTGTGTGTTAGAATCTTTGCATTGAGAATATGACCCTCTCTTCATTGTGAGACCTCTTTTATGCTTTAGATTTCCCATGATTGATGTGTGTGTGTTGGCGACTGTGTTGACCTTATAGTAAGAAACACCAACGGCCTAATTTTTAGCTTAGAAAAAAAAATCAAAATACAAAAAAAGATCTCTAAAATAATAATAAAAATCCTGTACTCTGTGTACTGTCCTCCTATTCCAAATACCCAATATTCTACCTATATTACTACGTTTTTGTGTATACGTCTTGCACATATGCAGGTAAATAATAATTGCAGCAAAAGCAAACCTTCAAAATTATAGGTTCAAAAATACTACTGTAATGTTATTTTATTTAAGTCCATAAATTTAGACATATCAATTTCATCACAAACATCAAAAATCTCTTTTTTTCATGTTTTCATGTGTTCAGTTGACAGCACCATGCACCGCAATAAAAACACAAACACTAAACAGACATGCGAGAGACTCTTCACATTATACTGTCTATTCAAGTAAAACGTTTTACACGATAAAAACACTACATGTTCCAAAAAATAATCATATTATTCTTTGGTGTATCAGTAAGTTCAGACCAAACATTAATATCAGCAAATAAATTATTTTGTACAAAACGGACATTAGCACAACATTCATATACATCAACACTTTTTACAAATGCGTCAGGCAAATGCCACTCATCTTTACATTATTTAGGATCAGATAGGACATATTCGTACTCTTAAATTAGAGTTACATTGGATTTTTGCATAAAATACATTTTAAATAGTCCTTAAATATAACAAAAATCCCCTCAGCTACATTTTAACAACAACTTAATTTTAAAATCAACCGTTTCCTCGTAATACTAAAATGATACAACGTAGGCAAGGCTACTTGAAATGTTTCTCAATGCAAAACACTGGGAATGTTGAAATACAGAATCACACAAGAACAGACATTTGCCATCAGTCAATCACTGTGAATGACCTCTGGGGAAAAACATAACCTATTGAAAACTGTCCAGTCATTAAAAAACACATCCATCTCTAGTTATTGTTTCATATGAACAATGCCAGTGTCACTTAAAGAGCTAGATATGACTTCATTAAGTCAGTGGGAATTTCTGGGTGGGAAATTCTGTTACGTTGATTATCTTGATCTTGTTTTTAACAGGCCGATAGCTGTGCTAAACCTCAGTCGTCAAAATGATCTAGAACCGTGCAATTCTTTAAGTGCATTGGTCTAATAAAAAGTAAGCCTGCTGATTGAACGTAGAAGTGTGTTGAGAATAAACACACTGTGCTCGTCTTAAAGGCAATAGGTAAAGGTATCGACAGCACATGCCTTTTAAAAACTGACATAAGCGGCGCTGTTGCGTGTTTTCTGCTTTCAGTTAGGGCTCTCCTACTGCGCATCAAGCATATGGTTTTACACATGCACACAAACGGGCAGGGCTAACAAATATATCTCTAGTGCTTCAGAGCATTGTTCTAGGGTCAGAATGTCTAAAAGAGTCCTCGTCGTCTGAGTCGGAGGTTGGCACATCGCTAGATGGGGTGTGAAGATTGTTAGGGACAGCACTGCCCTGGCACACGTACCACTCGTTGAGGTTGGTGACCTGGGGTGAGAGGTTGGTCGGTCGGGTCCGCTGCGGTTCTGCGGAGGGTACAAGCGCATCACCGAGCGCAGCAGAAGAGGGATGATATGCGGTGGCTGAACCAGCTGAGGGAGGCGGAGGAGACTTGCAGTGCACCTTCATATGTTTGCGAAGTGAACTTGGGTGTGTGTAGGACTTGTCACATCCGCGCACTTTGCAATAGTACGGCTTATCACTCGTGTGGACGTGGGAATGCTTCTTCCTGTCACTGCTGTTGGCGAATTTTCGATCACAGCCGTCAAACTCACACTTGAAAGGCTTCTCACCTGAAAGCAGAAAATAGAATTCACTAACACCAATAATTAGAATTCACTAACACTTTAATAAATCGCTGGTAAATTCAGGAGATCAGTGGCACAGCTGGTTGCCACACAGAAAAATCGGTCTTGACCTGATTTCGATACTTCTATTTTGTCAGTCACAAATATTACTATGTTGGTTACTCTGTACACATGATTTTCCTCCCATCAACCAAAATATACAGAAGATGGATTGGCCACTCCAGCCCCCTACCCCACTCCAGTCCTCAACCCCCTACGTTTGCACGTTTCCCTACGTCTCCAGGTGGCGCAAGACCCACTGAAATCTTGACCATGATAATACCGTTTGTAACAGGATGTCCTAAGTAGCATAAGCCTAATAAATATTTAAAATGCAAAAAGCTGAGCACAACCCCTTTCAAACCAACATATCCCATTTTAAAAGTAACACACTGCAGCTAGGGCAGTGGACAAGACTTAAGGAGATTTTTAGAGAGAGAGAAACCTTGTCATAATTCAAAAATGTCATTTGGACCCCCAACACTTTTAAGGTCCGTTAGGAAAATAATAATAATTATAATAATAAAAAAAACATTTAGGATAAGGGCTGAACCCTTGGGAATGCTGTGTGAAATATATGTGTATTTGATTTATAAACTAAACGAGCAGCCCCACACGTGCTACTTCCATGGATTTGTCTGCACTGCTATCCTGTGTATTTACTAAAATTCAGAACAGACAGCATTATTGTAACCCAGTAGGTATTCTAGACAATAAACAACATGTGTTTTTGTGTATGTTTGGTTGCGATCGTTATATGTTGATGAGCATGTTATATGAGCATGTAAAGATTTCAATTATTAATACAACCTACGTGACACAAATCTTCCATCAACGTAGATAACATTAACTCAGTGTTGTGCATCCAGGACTTAATAAGTAGTCACTGGGTCTGACATAGTGAAATCGTCATTGCACGTGTTGTAGTATGACGAGTCCAGACGTTGTCACACAAGAGGCTATCCCATTCTAATTCTTATATGCATTCAAAGTTCATTTTGCTTATAGCTGCTATAGGAAGAGTTCGGACGACCACCCACAAAACAGCAAACCCACCCAAAGATGTGCCGCAAATAAATAAAGCAATAAATAATTAAACACCAAAATACAGTCATAATCAAAGGCTAAGTTTTTTTTTACAACACAACCTACGTGAATAAATCATGACTACTGTGTGTCTACACCTGGGCTACTATGTGGCTACATCGTTGTTGTCCTTTATTGACTGAACTAAACCATAACTGCTTTTGACATGTAGCTTATTTTTATCTCCTTTATAAAATCTTAACACAGTTAAGGCTGTATGGTGTAATCCGCTCCTAACACACGTGGTGATAACATTTATTAATTAGGTCACTTTGAGAATACTAGTAAAAGATACCAGAATTTTCATTAATAATATATTCAAACACCATACTGTTCATGTCACTTGTCACTTTTGGGCAACAACTTTGATCAGTGTTTTAACAGAAAGCATTCACCTAGGAGTATTACTAATCGTGTGAGTATATTGTTAGTTTTAACAACTACTAACCTGTGTGAGTCCTCTTGTGGATCTTCAGGTTTTCCGAACGGGCGAAGACTTTTCCACAGCCTGGAAAGGGGCAAGGAAACGGTTTCTCTCCAGTGTGTACCCGAATATGATTGATCAGTTTGTACTTCGCCTTAAACGCTTTGCCCTCTCGGGGACATTCCTCCCAAAAACAGATATGGTTGCTCTGCTCAGGTCCACCAACGTGCTCCACTGTTACGTGGTTTACCAGTTCGTGCATGGTGCTAAAAGTTTTCGAGCATGGTTTCTTGGACGTTTGCTCCTGGTCAATCCATTTGCAGATGAGCTCTTGTTTGATGGGCTGCCTCATGTACCTCAAAAACGCTCCCGTGGCTCCGTGAGGGGCTGAAGCGAGGTTCACATTTAAGTTCATGGAGTTGTAGCCGTGCAGAGAAGACGGTCCATAGTGTTCGGGCCTGTGTCCAAAGTGATCCGGTCTGCCGTAAATGTCCCCTGGTAGACCCAGTCGCATCTGTCCATTAAGAGCATGGTGGTGGGCACCTGGGGCCGTCTGCTCGTGAAGTCCCGTGAAAAGTGGATGGGCACTACCTTCCGTGTGCCCGTAAGCACCTGTTGGGGAAATGAACATGCCATGGTGATGAGGGGAGGAGGCGGAACTATGCTGGTCGCCAAGTGCATGCATAGCAGAGGCTGAGAGTTCTCTCCTGAGGATGAAGTCCCTGCTGCTTGCGTAGCCTGAGTGGGGGTGAGCCACGGGGAAACCTACTGTGGTCTGAGAAGACGTAAAAGACGCCGCGGTCTGGGCTTCGGGATGGCTTTGAATGTGCTGCGATGGGCTAAGTTTGAGAGCATTTGTCTGTGCCATGTGCTCGGGTCCAAATGGAGTGAGAGCCACTCCAGGGTCGTTGCCCATCTCCCCAGGGTGGAAGTGGGCATGGTGGGAGTGAGGGTGATGCCCCCCTATTCCCGGGAAGCCTGTCATATTCTGATGAGGAAGGGGTTGAGTCGCTGCCAAATCCGCTATTCTAATCGCCGAATTCCTCTTGCTCAAAGGGGGCTCCATAACTAAACCGTCATGTCCACACTCGCTACTGTTTTTTACCCATCGCAAGTATCATAACACATTAAAATACATGTATACAGCGGTCTATAACTTCTTTTGTCCGGTCCCTAACTCTGCTTGCTCCTTTTCCCACTCTGTCCTCAAGCGATTGGCAGAACCTACAACAGTTGGAGGACACAGTGGGGAATACAGTTTAGAAATGGCACTGCGGGTATTGGACAGATTTCGGTGACTGGCAGTTAAGGGAGCGAAGCGATTGGCTGTCTTTCAGCGCGCAGTCTCAGCGGGGTTCCGCCCCCTCACTCCCTTCAGCGCCGTAGACTCCAAAAAGTTGGACTCCTAAAGTTAAAGGCAAATCTGTGATTACGGCGTGGTTTACCGGAGCAAACACACGTGAACACAAAACACCGTGTAAACAAACACTAAAGCTCGATATACTATAAATACAGAGTCAGGAATGTTGAATCATGAAGTGTTACCAGAGCAGACTGCACCTTATTGGATAGATGAATAGAACTTGAAATAGGTGCAAAAAAACCCAAGCCATACGCTTCAGTATAATTTATGATGTGACTCTAAACGTATTATTGTATTGATTTATATTAATGAAGACTTTGCTTTCCCCGTAAACTGACAACAAATGTTTACAATGTGTTCAGTTTCCAGCATTGTGTATTTATATTACCTAATTTCAAGAAACATTTAAATATACTCGTAATTTAATCACTATATTATTTAGTTGTGACAGAAAGCGTGCATTTATGGAAATGAAATGAGCAACAAAACTCCAAACAACACAGCAAATAATATAAAACGCAATATAAAACATAAACCTATAAAACGCTGGTAAAGTAATAAGTAATACGGGTTTTAAATGTTACTTCAATAAATATTTGTTAACATTTTTTAATT
The DNA here is from genome assembly GCA_034509265.1 of Microcambeva bendego. Classification (NCBI taxonomy): domain Eukaryota; kingdom Metazoa; phylum Chordata; class Actinopteri; order Siluriformes; family Trichomycteridae; genus Microcambeva; species Microcambeva bendego. The sequence goes on from JAYDZG010000010.1 coordinate 18,581,763, forward strand.
ATCTGTAGATTTATGTACATTATAATATTGCGTCTGCTCTATTAAACTTTATGACTTTATAAGGTCCACGCCCTTTTAAAAGTTCACGTTGAACAGAACAGGGCGTGTGTCTGTCATCATTCTAGTATGTCTTCATTTAGAATATATAGAAAAAAAGCAGTATTTTTAAAAATTTAAAAGCAGTATTTGTTATTTTTTGAACATTGGCAAAATACAGGTAAGGCTTAATTATTCATAAAAATGCAATCGGTGCAAATTCTATATGTGCTTCTAAAAGTGGTAATTGACCTACTGTGACTAATATTCCTAAATAAAAATATTACGGTTTTAATATTGGATTTTATTTTTAGTCATTTTTAGTCTAACCAGTATTATTTAATTTCGGTGTATCTCCATGTGTCCCTTTTTGTTTAAACCTGCCGTCATCCCTATGGCAAAATAAATTAACTAATTATTACATTCAGTTAATATGAACCCATGCAGCATGTTAGTTATTTCAGCGCTCAAGATTGTTATTTTATCCCAATAAAATCCTTTTCAATAGAGTGCTTTAATTTCATGAGGACATCCCTTACGTAATGTGTATAAGGACCGACATATATGATTTTTACAGGTCGGAGGTCAAACCCCATTGAAAAAACCTCATGGGTACGCAAAGTTTCCAGCAATGTGTTAACATATTGAGGACGTCAAAGTGGTGACAAATATCCCGTTGGGTTACTTAAAGGCGGTAGGTCGTATTTAAACCAGATATTGTCGTGTATTTTGTTGACTTGGCATAGTGAGATCTGTAGTCATCTGGAACTGTACATCACAGCGCAACGTGAAATAAAGACGTTTATTTGGGGGTTTTAACGTCCTCGTGTATGTATTACATTAACACCGTTATACCTAGAAATATATTAGTTTATTTTATTTTAATGTGTGATTTGCCACGTTGAACGAAAGTTAACTATGTTCCTCTGTGCAGAGGGTTAGAAACTACGGTTCATTATACGTCGCTGTTCTTTAAATTCTGTTTATTGGTTTATTTACCCACTTTTGGTCAATTTGGTAAAGTTTTGAGTTTTACTTAAGAAATAAGAACTTCTTGACTTTGAACTTGGATCAGATCTTGTGTTTCCTTGCTGAGAGGCTAGAAGAAGGGACTACAATGTTTAAGATGCGGGGCTTTTAGCTGAAGAGCAGAGTCCCAGTTTTACACCTCTTCAGCACCTTGGTACTTTGCTGTTTAGCGAGAGGGAGAAAAGATGAAGTTTCCCTTATGTTGGAACAGGGCTGTACGGAAGATGTTGATAAGTGTAAGTAAAGATAACTTTTGCTGTTTTACGCGCTGTATTTTTAATAAGAAATACAACCATTGAGTCAATACAGCTAATTTTGACAATAAATTTGAAATAAAAGCGGGCAGCTGAACACTTTTTAACAAATCTTTGCTCCTTCTTTCCGTCTTTTTTTTATAAAAGTACATCTTACAAGTCACACGTATTTTCACACGACACGCAGATTACGTCCGTCACAAATGTACACTAGATCATGTTGACAATGCAAGCATGAGTGTGATTTTAATTGTTTATCGCTGTCTGTAAAGACTAAGGTTAGGCATAGATATACACTTAAAGGATTCTCTGAGTAAAAAAAAAAAATTTTATTTATGTAACACTCGGAGCACCAGTCTAAGAGGCCTTTAATTCAACGTTGTGCGGATACATGTGTGTTGAGAAAAAACACTACTCACTCATAGTGTAACGTCTTACTGATCTTGTACTTCACATACAGGCTTAACTTAAATAAATTAATTTATGGAAATAAAAAAAAACAACAACAAAACCATTTAACATTCCGCAGCTGTAACTTGTGACCATACTAGAGATAAAAATACAAGCTTCTGTGTATTCTAAACAAAGTCTTAAACGTTATCAAAAACGATTAAGGCTTTTGTTGCTTTGCTTTCCGTGAATCTTCAGAAAAAGCTCTTCAAAAAGTAGGCGGTAATTGTCAGTGGAAAATGGCGATCGACTATTAGTCGCCGAATGAGCGCGTACTATTGGAGAGACCAGCGGGATTGATGAGGAGCGGCAGCCAATGAGACAGCACCGAATGAGTGACCGGGCTCCAGTTAAAGAGGGCGTAAGAGGAGGTAGTGCCAGTCCACTGAGAAAGAGAGACCCTCTGAGATAAACACAGCCAAGCGAGAGAGATAAACATCCCGATACGAGATGCATCAAGAACGCGGGGCGCGTTTAAAGAAGACACAGTAAGGTTATCTCTTTTCCCAAAATAATTTGAACAAGAAGACGCAAAGGAACCTTTTTTTTTTTCTTTTAACTGGAATTTAAAATAAGTTGTAAAGAAGAAATATACACGAACTGAGCAAGAAGGCTATTTCTCCGTGAGAGGATCAGCGCTTACAAGTTTCACCTAATGCCGTGTTTGCAAATCTGGAAGTTAACACTTCCCTAGCTTCGTTGTAAATAGACTGTCTTGCATTTTTTCTTTAATAACTGTAAAATAATGTTACTGGACGCTGGTCACCAGTTCCCCGGCTTGGGAGTGGGAACATTTGGGAGGCATCACACGGCGAGCGACATGCAGGACAGGGACTTGAGTTTAGCGCAGAACAGCTTCGTTGACTCGGCGCACATGGGCGCTTTTAAACTGAACCACGATCTTTCACCAGGACAGAGCTCTGCTTTTACCTCGCAAGCACCGGCTTACCCCGCCGCGGCACTGGGTGCACACGCCGCCCATGTCACTTCGTACGCGAGTTCGCCGTTCAACTCGACGCGGGACTTTCTCTTCCGCAGCCGAGGGTTTGGAGAATCTCCCCCGTCGAGCGGTCAGCATGCAATTTTCGGCCCCACTGCGGGGTCCCTGCATCATTCCCACGCAGACGGCCAAGGCCACCTTCTATTCCCGGGCATCCACGACCAGCACGGCTCACATGGATCTCCAAACGTGCTCAACGGCCAGATGAGACTTGGACTACCGGGCGAGGTGTTCGGGCGTTCAGAGCAGTATCATCAGGTCTCCAGCCCTAGGACCGACCCGTACTCAGCAGCACAACTGCACAACCAGTATGGCTCCATGAATATGAACATGGGGATGAACATGGCAGCGCATCACCACCACCCAGGTGCCTTCTTTCGCTACATGCGACAGCAGTGCATCAAGCAAGAGCTCATCTGCAAATGGATCGACCCCGAGCAACTCAGCAACCCCAAGAAAAGTTGCAATAAAACTTTCAGCACGATGCACGAACTGGTCACACACGTCTCCGTCGAACACGTCGGAGGGCCAGAGCAGAGCAACCATATCTGCTTTTGGGAAGATTGTCCACGGGAAAGCAAACCATTTAAAGCTAAATATAAACTGGTGAATCACATTCGCGTGCATACAGGAGAAAAACCCTTCCCGTGCCCGTTCCCTGGTTGTGGCAAAGTCTTCGCTCGGTCAGAGAACCTGAAGATTCACAAAAGAACACACACAGGTAATTATGATTAATTACAATCTGCTTAGATTATGTTTAGTCATGCTGCTGTAGAATAGTTACATCGGTGGTTTTTAAGTCAGAAAGAACAAAGTGATTTTCAAACATATCTATATTATTATATGGAGATGAAACTGTAGTGTAAACATGTCCATTTATTGGCGCAAACAAAGGAGTGTTTTTACGCCATGAAGCGAACACGACCAGCCTCGTTAAGAATCAACATGGTATATTTCAGCAAACTATCTAAAGGTGTTGTGGTTCGTAAACTTTAAATGAGTCGAAGGCTACTGTCCTGTTAGCGCAGGGCGTGTGTATTGTTTTCAATACATCAATACTTAATTAAGTAGACTAAATCGACTGAATTATTCTTTTTTTTCTACAATTGTAATTATTATTTTTTATTTCTATGCATTTCCTACTATTGCATGCTGGTAAGTCACTGACATTCGGAACATCTTCCAGTTAAAAATATTATTTATTTGACTTTTATTTATTGGTCAGATTATTCATTATTCATGATTACGTAATTTAGATGATTAAATATTTACAGAATTAAATGAAAAATAAATAAAAAATAAAGCATATTTGTTTATTATGCATTCATGTATTTGAGTTGGCAAAGTATTGTATATAAATATAACTGCGTGTATGTATATTTCAGGGTTTGACAACATTCAATGACAAATGGTCAGTGCACATTCCTTCTAACATGATTAACGTTTTTCTTATTATTTTACTTTTCCAGAGAGAAACCTTTCCAATGTGAGTTTGAAGGCTGCGACAGACGGTTTGCCAACAGCAGTGATAGGAAAAAGCATATGCATGTTCATACTTCAGACAAACCCTATCTCTGCAAAATGTGCGACAAGTCCTACACCCATCCAAGCTCTCTCCGAAAGCACATGAAGGTAATTATTTGCTTCTGGTAAAATTATGAGTAACGTGAAACAGTCCAGGCTTTGTTCTTTGAGAAAGCTGTATTGATTACATTATTATTATTATTATTATTATTTAATTTATTATTATTATTATTATTATTATTATTATTATTATTTTAGGTCCATGAATCCTCGCCGCAAGGAAACGACTCGTCTCCAGCAGCCAGCTCTGGGTACGAATCCTCAACGCCTCCTGGGCTGGTGTCGCCCTCCACCGAGACCCAGAGCAACACCAATCTGTCGCCCTCGTCCGGCGTGCACAGCTCAAACGCACACAGCGGCCTGACGTCTAACTTCAGTGAGTGGTATGTTTAGGTCCACAAAGAATTTTCTCTGTTTCATCAGTAAAGAAACTGGAGTCTAAACGAGACTTGTACAGCTATTAGGCAAAATCTTGGGAGTGATCCTCATCAAGCGTGCAAAGAGCACTCAATAATTTGTAAATATAATGCGCCCTTTTCCCAATGGTTGTAATAGATTTTGTCAGTTTTTTTGGTGTATAGATGTCGCTTCATTGGTAGCTATTTCTCTAAAAGGACTTCTTAGTGCACATATTCCGATAAAAAAAAAAGTTGTATACTGGTCATAAAATCTGTGTCATTAAGGCATATCTCATTAAGGCAAACTGATTGTACCTTTAACATTTATTAACTGGTAAAAGTCAACACTTTACAAAGACGGACACTATTTGCTTGTGAATGTACATTTTCGTTTGCTGGGCTTAACTTGTGATGTTTTCGTGCTTTGCAAGTTGAAATTGTGAATATATTTGGAAGATGTGAGGAAAATCAACGTGCCGTTTAATTTCCTGTAACCACACCCTTCCTTTTGTAAATATCGACTGGCATATTTATCCATTTGTAATTAAATTAAGGTATTTACTTGCTACAGATGAAACAATATTTATAAAGAATGTTTCTTTACTATAAATATGTACAATTATAAGCTGAACTGGGGCTAATGTTTTATGTGTTTTTGTTCAAGTTTAAGAGGTGTTTCTCCCTTATTGTGATAAAAAAAATACTGCACACGGTTATAATAAAATGTGGTCCAAGTGTTAAAAGTGTTATTCGTTCTTGTATTCTCCTTTTTGTACTCTTTACGGTTTTTTTACACTTTAATTATTATTTGGCTTACACGCAGGGGATGCAAATAACTAATACGCGTTATCGATGCGTGTTGTTCTCATGAGTGTAATATTTACATATATTTTAAAGTTCTGTGATTGACATATTTTCTCCATATTGCCTTCCAAACCGTCAGGTGTTCTAGAAATAAGAAAAACGAAGTCGTCATTTGCCAAAACTAACTTTATTTAGTGGTTTCTTTCTCGTCCGTTTTATTTCGCTGCATAAAATCTGTTACGTGTTAAAGCTTGGATGTCAATCACTGCAGTTCCATGCTTACTGTTGAATTCTGGACAATCTCCTTTTAGGATTTTAAGTAGTAAGATGAATCATTTTAGACTCGTTTTAATTAGTAATAATTGTGACTGGTCAAATCTGTAAAATGCTTATGCATAAAGCCAAGCTATGGCGATTATTTGAACAATAAATTTGATTCAACCCTAGTAAACATACATGCTTCGTAAATGGTTGCTCAGTAGAAGATCACAATTTGCTTGCACTCGTGCTTACAGCTATTTTGAATAGTGACAGTTGCAAATGCAAGAAACTTAGATTAATATTTACACGATTTATAAATATGTATCGACTTTTAATGTAAAAGTTAAAAAGAAGAATATATATGCAAATTAGCAAATAATTGAAAGTGGTGATTACCTTTTATTTTAGAATTATATTTTGTGGTGTTTAATAAACGAGCAACTGTGTTTTGTATATATAAAATCCATCAGCATAATATTGGACAAATCTGCAGGTTTAAATATTCTTCAGGAACGAGTCACTAAAATAAAGATGTATTCCTATACAATTGTTTAAAAAATGACCAGTAAAGTGTCACCATTCTTAAACCCCAGCATCACCCTGATTCACGATCATGTCCCGATTTTTTCACGACTGTTTATTCTTGTGGTTAGACTTCCATATGTTGACTGTGGATACAGATCCCAGTCGTGAGTCGACTTTTAGGGGCTGGATGTGACCTAGACTGCGTGAAAGGTCAACGTCAAGCGAAACGTCGCCAATTTCCTGTATCATTGTTGATCCGTGTTAAGACTCGGGGCGATTAACTGGGTGGTTCGTTTAATTATACTTAAAATGTTGCAGTAAAAAGTAAATAGGCGTAATGTTCGAGCCTGAATGTGAAAAGCACATCTTTACATCCAGTGAGTTACACAAAACAAATAATCGAATCTCCTTGGTTTGGCTTTATATAATACTTACAATTTTATAAATCGTGTTTTTTATGTTATAAGTTTTTTAATCAGTCTGTTAACTGGTTACTAAAATATTTGCACATTCCATCTTAAGTAAAATGAATGGCTTCATGCTTTGAAATACATTCTCACCTGAAAGATACACCTGCAGTCATTAGACGGCTTTACTCAACACTGGACCATGCAATATCTTCTGCACAGATGCATTACTTATTTATTTCAACACATCTTTAATCCCATAGAACGAATATATTTTTTCTGACGTTCATCATTATTAGTATTAAAAAGTTAAAATATGTTATACAAATTGTTTTGCGTTTGTGAGGAATAGTTTTGGTTCGCCAGTCAGTATATTCCAATAGAATTACAGACACAGGGATAAACTGTCCTGTATGTTTACTATAAGGAATTTTTAAGACAACAAAATCTACTTAATGCTCTAGAAATGTATTTACTAGACATTTTATTCTTTGGCAATGGACCCCTCAGCCATATCAAACTGAAACATTATATTCTTGACCAAATAGAAAATCAGTAATGTAGATTTGAAACCAAGCGGACATATCTTCATGAAGCAAATTAAATGTTTTATTGTTCGACCAGTAATTAAATGATCAAAAGTGAAAATTAATGTTGCGGTTGTCTGGTTATTTAGAAAAGTCAATCCACTATTGGCCTGGTTTTAAGTAACGTTTTGGTTTATTTAGCTGTAGGTGAGTTATACAGCTTCTAATTTAGTTAGGTAAACGTGGCAGAGCATTCATTAAACATGCTACCTTAAATGAAACCATAGGTGTTGACTATGGAAAGGTCTTCTTTTCATAATTTATCATTTCAGCACCCTCCCCTTCTCAGACATACACAGATGCGACCACGCACAGTCAGCTTCTTAACATTTAATAAGATCTATGGATCTAGCTATTTAACTTGCACTACTTGTAACGAAGTAAACAAACAAATCAGAAAAATAACGCTTTAACTGTTTGTACGTGTTTAAAATACGTGATCTGTGCACTTGAGCGCTCGTTTAGAACTCCGGTAACCCTCAGCTTCTCTACTCCCTTGTGGCTCAGCCTCACCGCCAGCAGCAGCAAACACACACATCATACCTGTATCGACTGTACATTATGTTAGGACAGTACGCCAAGTGGACAAACTATGTAACAACCCGAGCTGGGAGGTTTTTTAGCATGGTATTATTTGTTTATTGGTGACATTTTCAGTTGAAAGGCACACACAACTATGTATAGGTTACCTGTTAGTCTCCATATGCATAATTCAGGTGACCGAAGCAGCCTGCACAAACATGAGTTCACTGACATTTTATTTTATAATCCTATTCTTTTTGCATCCTAGATTTTGCTGGTAACAGTCTTATAGATAAAGTTAAATATAACCATTGCGGTATTAGTATTATTATGATCGCTTTTATCTCAACAGCAAAACATTAGTTACATGACCAGTTGGCCTTTGCTTCCTCGTCAATGTACTTGCAATTTTAAAATTATTATTATTGTTTTAAACAATGAATAATCTGAACTATTATATCAAACCTCGTTCTATAAGAGGTTTGTCTTTAATTGACTATTCTCCATTAGGTTAATGTTTACCGAAATATAACCACGCAATGCCTACGAGATCCCGCAGCTCCATCAATACAGCTTTCAGAAAAGTAACTAGGCAGGCAAGACGACCTGACACTTTCTCTACAGTGATATATGATCTAGTCATAAAAAATCCATTATTCCTCGTTTGCATTCATTGACCTGACCTTCCTCTATAGACAGATATATATTTAGATAATTATTTAGATATTTAGATAGACATATAGATAGGCAGATAATCGTTGAGCACATCAAAAGTCATATTTTGCTCCATTGCATGCGTTTTAAACACCTATATTGTATGATGTATATTCTGTTTTAAAGATTACAAAGATGAAACCGAATCCTTCCTGCAGCTCTAGCAGCTTTAGTTGATAATAATGTGTTACTTGAGTCTGTGAACATGTTTTCAGGGAAAGGTTAAAAAAAATCACAGGTGTAAGGTTATATGCTTTGCATTTATTTTGAGGAAATTGTATGGCCGACTTTTCAATCATTACAAGCAGAAACTATTAAAGTATGTTAAGTATTAATGTAAATGTGGTTGGCTGGGTACTGTTTGAATTATCTGTTTATTAGGACAGACATTAACGTGTTGAAAAGAAACTTCAAAGGGCAATAAATATGTTTGGATGTTGTTTTTACTTTATAATTGACTTTATTAGTTAAAAATTAAGTTTTTAATTATTTTTTTTGAATATATTGTAATAATATTATTGAAAATAATAATAAAAAAGTCAACAATTGCTAATCCTTCTGAATGGCTCATATAAGAAAGTTACCACATTGAGGTTACAACCTATAGTGAGCATCGTTTAACTAATATTTAATTTAATACTTGGTCTAGGCCTTTGAAACAGGCTTACCATTTAGCGTGTAATGTACAAACCTACCAATAAGTCTTTCTGGTAATAAATACAATGTTTTGAATATCAACACCTCTGTTTTGAGATTATTGACAGATTTTTAAATATGCAAGTTACCTCATTACCAAAAAATACACACATAATGTACTGTACGTAGTTTTAAAGTCCATGTCCAATAAACACATTGGTGATTTACATTTGGCCATATACTTCAGAAAAATGAGAAAATGGGATAGCATTAAGGTCCTCATATTTCAATATAGAGTATGCTGAGTGGTGTGGTGAAGTACAGGAAGTATGGTTCACATCCTGAATAACAGACATATTTCCTGGAGAAATAAATTTGAGCTAATGTCATGTGATTCATTGCACTAAAAACTAAGCTTGAGTAAGGGAAAAATATTTAAAGAAATTTAAGGGGTGCGAAAAAGCTTTTTCTTCAATTAAAAGGTGGATTTGTTCTCATTTATTCAGTGATAGATTTAGTTAAAACACCAAACTATTAATTTCTTCTTTCTCATCTTTCACCAGGGGTACCAAAATTGTGAGGCGGGAAAAGATATTCAATTCCAGTTTTCGCTGACCATAAAATATAATTACATCTAGAAAGTGATGTGATGCCTCAAATAGGTTTACACTGTTACATCACCATTAATTACATGTTTTACACTTGGAAGTGGACTGTACTAACATTTGCAGTTTGGCGTGTGGACTTTTAGCACAAGTTTCTTTCCAGCCTTAACCAACAATCTAAAAGGAAATACAGCCTTATAAATACAGCTAAAAAATGTTGTTGACTTTAGTGACCTGTGCTTACAAACCAGCCCTTTCTAGTGTACACTCATATAGCCACTGTTGTATCTGTTTTACAAAGCTCCTGCTTTCATGTTGTGTGGGGGCACACCACCTTTCTTGAACAGATCAATGTGCTTTTTCACACTTCTAGCCAGAGAAACAAACAAACAATTAAATGAAATAAATTAGAATACTCTTTTCACTATTGTACAGAGGATTTTGTCTTCCATATTTTACCCACCCCCCCCTCCCTGCAAGGAAAACACATATACACACACTAGTGAACACTAGGGGCAGTGAGCACACATGCCCAGAGAGGTGGGCAGCCCAAGTCACAGTACTCGGGAAGCAGTTATAACTTCAGTCGTGACCTATTGGCTATGGGAATCCAGCTGGCAACCTTCCGATCACAAGCCCGGCTTCCTAACCACCAGGCTAGGCCAGAACAGCTCCTGTAGGAAACGGCAGAAATCCTGGATAGCCAATTCGGCAAAGGCATGATAAACAGTGCCTTCAAAAATAAACCTTTTTTAACCCTGCATTTGATTATTTTTGTGAAAGACCTTAAGATGATCACACTTGGACTAGCCTGAAAAGGTCTGTGGCTGCACAGCAGTGCTTAATGACTTGTGGACATCATGTTCTCCTGCTATTATTAGTCTGATGTTTTACCAAGCCCAAGTAGCTTATGGAAGTTATTAGGTGTATTTAGGTATTGAAAACACGTGTATACACCAAAGGTCTCTATTATCTAAACACTATTTTATAAAGAGATCCACATTTTACAAGCAATGGTGACTTAAATGCTTCCTAACATCTTGAAACAGAAACTCCTTTCCTCAAGGTGTCAGGGGTGTCCATACCTTTTTACGGAGGGTAAGATTAGCTAATGTGAAAGTGCACAAGGGTCTAATAACTAGAATGCTTGTTTTTTCAGTGTGAATTGTGACGTCACACGTGGGCGTGTCAGAGCTGTTGAGGTTCCACTGCTACAATAAAAGCTGCTAAAGTGCTGTTATGCTGTTGTCTATGGAGTTTGAGCATCACTTAAAGTTCATATAATTAAGTTCATATAATTACATTTTGACAGAGCTAACAACGCTTAACATGAAACAGAAAGCACAACGTGATTGTTGTACTAAAACAATAAGCGATTAATTTCAGCTCTATTCATTATTATTAATTAAATAAACAGGTATATTTTGCGTGTGTCCTTTTTTCTCATGTAGTAGTCATTATTTCTATGAGAGTAAAAGGAAACAGAAGCAAATATTTGAGTTCACTGGAATGATTGTTGGTGGTTGTCGGCTGTTTTTTTTTTTTTTCCAACCATCTTTGCCAGAACCTTAGATGCAAATTAAGCAATTCTAGAGGATTGAAGAGACATTAAACATAATGATTTGCCTTGATATCCCTGTGATTATTTAATGTCTTTCAACGTCAGGACATTTCCCTTAAGGATTTACATGTGGCTGGTTGCAGGTTATCAAAACATTCAGGAAGGGCTGAAGATGAACATCAAGACAGGAACAGCCTGTGTGAAATACATTTCTGTGCCATCAGTTGCATAACTGATACTATTTTTTATATTTATTTTTCACTGGTCTTCTCAAGAGGAGGGCTTATGCCTGCAGAGCTCTCTGAATACAACAAAAACATCTTTGATTCGAGCAAATATTAGTCCAATTTGATACTTCTTCTTTCAAAACATTGCTTAAAGCACAGGGAAGGAAGATACCACAGCTGTTAACTGCTAGAGTACACTGAGTATGTTGTGAGGATTAAAAGGGAGAATGATTATTTTTTGTCATTTCTTAATGTTATTCCGCATGGAATATTTGAGATCACTGTATCTATAATATCAGCTCAAAGCTACTGGTTTGAACACACTACCACTGCCACCTAAGGTAGTGCACTGGAAGGCGCTAATGTGATTGACTTTGAATGCTAGTTTCCATGCTGGAAGCCTGGATTCCCTTGACAGTCTATGTACTCATGGTCAGTGAGCTCATCAGTGGCTAGTCAAGTAGCACCTAACACATGTCAATTTGAAGATAAACAATGCCCAAAGTGATGATGATCAGATTGAATAGATGGATTGTTGTTAGTGACAGTGTGGTGATTCCCTCATGACCTTGCTTCCTTGTAAAATAATAGTAAGCATCATTGGCATTTTTGAGAGCAGCAAGAGTGGAAGAGCTCCTGTACCAAGAAACTTGGAAACCCCTGTAGCCACCATGATTGTAGAGCTTTTAAATATGGATATCTTGATGACAGTAACATTTTAAATCCAATCCTACATCCAGTTTTACTGACTGTAAAGATAAAGAATAAACAATGATAAGTCTAGCAGAAAACCATTCTACCTTTACATATATTGTTGAATCTAAGCAAAACCAGGTACAAACAGTTTCAAATAATCAAACAATTACTGACAAATACTGTTGTCTACCAAATGTTAGAAATAAGTAGAAAAAACTAATAGAGCCCTAATACAAAATATTAACACATAAAACAATCCATACATTTTAAATTATGTATTTATTTATTCCCATAAATTACCTCCTTCCCAACAGATTTCCTTTTAACACATAAGTCCCAACCCAGCCGTTCTAGTTGAAACGATTTATAACTGCTACTAATAAACTGTAAATGTTTTACAGATTTGTGTCTGGTGAAAATTGCTTCACACATCAAATCCTCAAGGATCGTAATTCATGCTATTCGTTTCTGTAATCCTTACTAAACTCTCAATTATGTACAGTTGCACAATAGCAGGAAAAACAATTAATTGCTTGTTGGCTCTGCAATAAATTGGAAAAGAAAATGTATTTTATTTCAATTTCAGAGCAGTAGTACCCCATAAGTAGGTAGCAGTAAGTGTTGAGCCCTTGGATTTTTATCTTTAAATAGATCTTGTTAGTCACAACAAAAATGATTTGGTTAAAAGTATCTGTTTAATGCCATCGATGTAAATATAAATTGACACATAAGCAGCACTGGCCTGTATAGTGTATGTTACTTGCGTGTGGGCATGTGCAGTGACCTTTGTGTATTTAAAAATACTTTCAATTTCAATCATCAGTGCCTCAACAAATACTTGTGTAATAAGTACAAATACATCTTTTTTTTTTAAATTGAAAGAAAAATAATCAGTGGTAAAACAGAGGTTGCTAAAACAGATATTCTATCAGCAGTGTATTATTACAACAAGGGGTGCTATGCTACCATTTGTACGGGTCATTTGTGTTCATAACTGTGGCCCTGAAAAGTTTGGCACGTGCATTGGTAAATGTGTGTGCTGTCACTAAGAAGCCTCATCTTTGAGATATAACTCTCAAAGGTAGCGTTGATAAGGAAACAGCAACTGGGTGATGAGAAAATGAACTCACTCAATTTACTCTTTTCTGTGCCTGGGCAAGGAATAGAACACAGTGGTCTCTGGTGAGCATTCGTCCAGGCTGGGGTACCTCCCCTGTCACAACACTTGACAAATAAATGGAAAACATTGCGTACTGCCTGTGACGATAAAACGGGTAGAGAGGGAACAACTGAGGAGTAGTTGCTTGTTTAATGCACATTAAACTGTCAGCAATATTCACTCATCTACCCAGTGGATGAGTGCACCCCATTATAGCAAAATTGTTAATCTTGTTAAAGAAGTACTTGAAGCTAAGTTTTTTTTTCCAATTTTAATTAATTGCTTAAAAGCCAAGACTGTAGCTTCCTGGTGTGATGTGCTGTTAGGGTTCAAGTCCACCAAGAGTTAGAGTGAATGTTAGATATTGTGAATTTCATTGATGGATCCATGGTACATTGGTGTAATTCCCTTTTGGGAGTTAGGACCTAATCAAGGAGCTAGAGAGAGAGCATGGAGCCTGATGAGGAATATGATGATTATGACATGTCAGCACATGTCTGTAGGACAAGTGGACAGATGAGTTAATCAAGGGTTGGATTAAATGACTTCATGCTGCTCGGAAGCCACCTCCAGACTCTGCCAGTCTCATCTGACAGCATCCTCTCATTAGGGTCAGGCTGTGCGTTAATGGCTTGTGTATGTGTGTGTTTTGAGGACTTGAATTTTTACTTCATTTGTTATTCTACTAGCCAGACACTCTGATAACGAGTGCACGGTTCTGTCGCTCCTCTGAGCAACAGTTGATATAGCTTCAAGTCTGTTGGAAACAAAACAGTTTTCATTTGTTCTAAAAAATATACGGTACTAAAACGGAGCATGTTATCTACAGTTTAGTAAGGCATTTACTTTAATATTGTACTAGTCACATAAATGCCTTTGTTGGCTTCCTATTTCTACTTAAAATTGCACAAGCGTCCATATTGCTTACAAACAGGACATACAAATAATGATCTTTTTTTATATAAAAGTGCTAAACATGACAAAACACATACAATTTATATAGTTACAGTAAAAAAAAATAATAGAATCATGAAGGCTAAGAAATATACAGCAAAAGTAATATTGCAATTTGCAATTTTTAGTAACAAAGAATATCAATATTGAAGTGATGCACTCATGCATGAGGAACAGGAAAGCTTGCCAAAAGGGGACTAAGGTTAGTTTCTTCATAAATGTTATGTCAATGCAATATGTGCAATTTAATAATTTAAGATTCAGACAATCCAGATACATCTTTGTGTGTTAAGTACAAGCCTTCACCACAACTAAAAGCAAACACCAAAATCACACGGATCCTGGTTCATATAGAACTTCATAATTTCAAACCACAATGTCTCATTTTTGGACATTGTTGATAATTGGCTTCTACTGTGCAGCTTTTCTTACAGGGATGAATTACCATCCATGGTCCATACATGGCACCCTAAAAGATAAATACACATTTCAAGCAACCTATTGTACTTTATAGCATCTTTTGCTCAGGGATGTGGATTTCACCATTTCAATATGACAACCCAAAGTCACACTGAGATCCGAATCTGGATCCCAGCAGTGGCAAGCAAGCGTAATAGACTGTTGCGCCACTTGAGTCCAAATAAATTAAATAACAATGTGCTTGAATACTTTCCCAAACACTATTTATGGTGTGCACTCCAGAGCTTTACTGCATTCTTGTGTAAATATTCTCATTCAAAATGGTGTCTGATACAGACTCGACGGACATGCTTTTAAAGGGACAGACCCTCAGCTTTTTAGTTCTATTTACTGAAATCTGAAATGCTTTTTTGTAATTTGTGTCTTGTGTGGAAAAAACAAATTACTTGAAGACAAAACTGGTGATACTGCATGGAATATAATAAATGCAACATTTTATATATATTTTAACTTACTACCTTATTTGTTCCTATTCATACAAATGTGTATAAAACAATATCTATATTGGATAAAATATAACATTGACATTTATTTGTTTTTTATTCATAGGGACAGTGGTGGCTTGATGGCATGCAGCCACTTTTGGACCCTTAATTCTCCCCAACTCCACAGGTGACATACTATGGCTGACCCTGCGCTCTCACTTCCAAACAAGCTTGGACATGCAAATAAAAAATTCTGTAGAACTGTACACCTGTATATGTATATATGACAAATAAAGGCCTTCTATTTTGGTAGTTTTCTATTCTGAACAGTAGTTTAAAGTTTTGCATTTAATTAAAATCAAAACAACTTGTAGCTGATTACTTCTTCATGACTCGGATAGAAGTATGTTTAGTTCATGTAATATTATCAAAAAGGAAAACATTTGTGGTGCCAAAACTGTCCTGTCCTGGTTTGTTTCTTTGGTAAAATAAAAAGTGGCCAAATCCTGAAATAAACAATATTTCCACCTTAAAATGAAGGTAACCTTGGATTTCAGTTCAGTGTTTACATGTAGTTGAACCATGTATTGATTTGTTATTTGAGGAAAAAGAGCAGTCTTGGGTTTGTATAACTGCAGTGGAAGGGCAATGCTACATACCGGCATTTACACCTTTCCTAAGAGCTTAGTGTATAACTGATACCATAACTGCTGACTCCTGCCAGCCGGAAGGGAAAAAAACTAGCAGACAATCAATACCTCAAGTACTACCTGCCGTCTAGGTTATACTGTGGAACAAACACGTGTTTCTAAAAGTTTTGTTGTTAAGAGAAACTTAAGCATCTCTGTCTTGTCTTGGAGAGGATGTGTTTTCCTCATTAGCTGCCTTGGTTTTGTCTTAGCATCGAGCTAATTGATTGAACCTCACATAGGTTAATCCACCACTGGAGGGAACAATGCCCTGTGCTCTTGAATTTACCTCCCCCACATTGCTAATAAAGCCACCTTCCCTGCTGATGGAAAATTGTCAGTTTACCTCAAGCTACAGGGGGCTTGACAATCAAGCCTTAAAAAAAGCACCGACAGGTTAACCTGCTGAGCACAGGGGTCCCCTGGGAAAGGACTCTACAGTTTTATGTGGTATGCTTCTGGCGGTCAATGAGAGACTCTTCACATAATGGAGTTGTTACCAGTCTTTTGAGTTTAACCTTTGCAGACCTTCGGAAAAATAAAAATGCACAAAACGAAATTGTGCCCCGCTGCCCTCCCGTCACTGTTGACTACAAACTCTGTCTCCTTCATTTGCCTGTTTATGAGCAAAAATGCAAGCCATGTTGTAATGCTAATGAAAGGAAGTTAGTTAGAACAAGTATAACTTTGTAGTTGTGAGTAAATTACACCCACATTTATAACACGTTTTGCTAACAGATAAAATGTTTAAAGGATTAAATGTAACTCTCATTCATTCAATATGTCTAAAACTGATCTTGAATAGTTGCCAAGGAATAGGAGTAGAAAATGTGCCAGGGAGAAGTACTTCCCAAAGCTACATTACATTAAGTGCTCAAAAAAACATGTTTGACCAGAAATGTACCCCCGATAATAGGTAGATAGCAGGATACTTTAAGAGTACTTCACAGCTTTTTTTACTTCACACAATAGACTCTACATTTGGACTTGGGTGTACAGCATGTAGACAATGTACCTGGGCATTACCAGGACGTCCATTGTATTTATGATGCAGATGCATCTATTGTTATGCATTTTGCATTGTCAACAGCACATCCTGCCAAATGAAGAACTCTTAAATCCTGAGTGCTCTTCTTTTCTCTTAATGACTTGAGTATTATGTCGTATGATGTAATGCACAACCAACAAAACAGGTGAATATCATACCAAGTATGTGAGAAGTGGAAGGGCATCGGCCATATGGACCATAGCACTTGGGGGTTGAAAAAAAGTCTTGCACCTACATACTTGTTCACACAAAGTGTGTTAGAAACATCTTAAATAAATATATAACTATATAACTGAATAGGAATCAAACACAGGACATACCTTAAAGTGTAACGCTTTAGTCAGATTATTAAAGAAATACAGAAACTATGAGCCATGCTATCTAGGTCAGAACATGACTCCATACAAAACAATGACATATGAAATGTATAATTAGTAACCCCTATGACAATAAATGTCATAGTACTGTATTATCCATATCTTCCAACTAAGAAGCTTCATTTAAGCAAACCAGTTGTTGCCTAGTGGTTAAGATACTGGACTAGTAATCAAAATGGTTTACGCCCCACCACTGTCAATGTGCTTCTGCTTGGTTCTTGAGACAGACCCTTAATACTCAATTGCTCTGGTTGTATACTGTCACACTACTGTAAGTTGCTTTGGATAAAAGCAACTGCTAAATACCAAAAATATGAATGTAAGAGAAATAGTATGAGCATCAAATCTGGCCTGGTTCTCAGAACTAGACATCAGGACCATCAGGTAAAATATTTCCTATGTAAGTGCGGTCATTGTAAAATTGCGGGGATTGATGGTGAAGCGAATGTTACATGTTATTAAAGAATATCTTGACTAAAACATCATTCTTTTAGACAAAAAATACAACCAAGTATGAATAAGGTGGCACAGCAGTGAAGCAAGTCGAGGTGCCTGGTCTTGTTTTAAGGCTAGCGTCTGGTCAGTCCTGTCTGTAAGCAGTGTTTACTTTAAATTCTCCCCTAGGTGTGAATGCGTGAATGTGTGACACCATACATTGTGTGTTTTGTCCTCCAATAGCTTGCGTGCTGCCAAGTGTTTCTGCAGTTGAGCTCTGTTCATTGCAGTCAATCGAACCCTCAAAAATTCCAGCTGTTTTTCAACAGAAGACTTCTAAATAAAAGAAACACATTTCGTATTGTAAAATTGTACGTTTACGAGAAGTGATAATTCTACCTCTCTGGCTTTCAATTAACAACTACATCTTTATTAAACTTCAAATTGAATCTCTGAGAAGTATTATGACTTCCCTATGGAGTGCGCACTGCACCACTTAGTGGATGCCACCTCTTCGTAAAGGTGGGGAAATTGGAGGCAGTAATTTTAGCACCTCAACGAAAGGAAAGTACAGAACAACTGGCTAATAAACACCTTCTCTTCCTCACCATGTTGATCCAGTTGTTGATAGTAATTCCCAAGAATGTCTCCCCTGAGTTCAATCGTCTATCACTTAATTAGCTCTAGTTTTATCACCATCATGTTTTGTAGGTGTGAGATCAGTGTCTCCGTTTGTGTGTGTGTGTGGTTATGTATTTGAGTATGTGCTCTTGTGTGTTTAACTTGTGTACCAGGGCTTTAGTGGGAAGGTGTTTGTATACACAGCACTTGATTAAGCAATTGTTTATTTGTTAGAGTGAATGTGTTATTGTGTCTGCAAGTGAATTGGTTAACCACACATTTACACATTATCAGCACTGTGATAATTGCTTTTAGCTTGCTAGTCTTTTAAACAAAAAACTGAGAAGTAGATAATAATTTAATTATTTATTTAATTTAATAACATAAACCAGGTATTTTATTGTTATTCTATTATAACTCAGTCATTTCATTGAATTTTTTTATTCATTATTTTCATATCCACTATATTATTCATTATACT
>JAYDZG010000010.1:18617242-18627857 GCA_034509265.1 Microcambeva bendego
GGGACTGGCACCACAATGCACTTGTTTTTCTATACTAGTGGCTAGGTTTCTGTAGGACAATTCAACGTCTCCAATTACCTGGCAGTATGTTTTGCCACCAAAAACCTTTTTTCAAGAAAATAATTTTTTTCAAACATTTGGTTTATACAACTATATTTTATATATAATACATATTATATTATATATTATAGAACCACTGGATTTTAACCCTGAATCCCATCAAGTGGGCTCATATAAATTACAGCTGTGCCACCAGAGTGATTTTTACCATATAATAATTTATCGATTCACTTTATTCATTGTGTAGTTTATTCACCCTCAAGTGGACCTAATTTCCATACTGTTCCCTTCTTCTTTTTTGATTATTTATTTCTACGTCCAGCGGCAGAGGCTCAAGTCTGGGTAAGCACAACTCCAATCACTGAAGGTAAACGGTGACTGAGTGATTGAGCAGTGCTCCTCGTGGCATACCTTGTATTATTGTATTTTCCTCACTCTATGTCTCGCCTGAGCTGAGTCAAGTCTGTGCTCCTTGCAAGGTGTCAGTCTGCAATTAAGTTTCCCCTCTGCTGCGTGAGCCTGAGCTAGCTAATGAGGGTGGGGGACCACATGATTGCTGCTACTCGGATCGTCAGCACGCGTTTCCAGCAAATACGGCTTTCTGGCAAATCCAGCTCCCATCACATGCCGAGGAGCTGGTGCGGGGTATTAGGGTGCAATTCTCCATCTCCCAAGAAAATAACAGGAATATGAGTTTAACCAAATAAAGCTGGTTTATTCCGCTTTTCCAGGCGCACCGTCCTGCCTGCACACGCACATACAATTGTGTGAGCGTGCTCAGCTGCCATTTGATATGCTTGAGTTGTAAAGTTAAAGCCTTCATTATCTCGGCGGGCAGCAGAAGGTGTCACCTTCATTGCCATTGACACATGTGCTACTTAAACTGCAGAAACTAATGGTCAAGGTCAGCACCATGCCCCTGTGCACGTGTGGGCTGTGGTCAAAACGAAGGGGAGTCGGTCAACCACACTTGTCTCTCTCTCTCTCACACACACAAACACTCAATTTATAAAGAAGTACATTAGATATCACAAAATGGTGAGCACTGTTAGCCTAGTGTCATCTGAACTTGTCTTCCAGGTTGCACAATGGTCCAGGAGGAA
Source organism: Microcambeva bendego (assembly GCA_034509265.1). Taxonomy (NCBI): domain Eukaryota; kingdom Metazoa; phylum Chordata; class Actinopteri; order Siluriformes; family Trichomycteridae; genus Microcambeva; species Microcambeva bendego. The sequence continues at coordinate 18,618,406 of JAYDZG010000010.1, forward strand.
CCTCTGCTTGTACACTACTGAAACTCTTGAACCTGAACTACAGGATTTTATATGCAATATACAGGGTGTCTCAGGACACCCTTTTATTTTAGAAGCAAAGTGTCGAATTACATATCTGAATATCCCGGCAAAGGGTGAGGGTGCCATATTAGATCAAAGGCATTTTTCCAGTGGAAAGGGGGGTCATGTAGAATGCCCTATACCATAATGTTCTCATAAATTGATAGCTGCAATCAGATTTGCAATATATCTTGTTGTTCTCAAAAAATTGCCCTTGAGCCAATACGGCGGCTTTTAAGATGACAGCCAGGTTCCGGGCATAGCCTAGAAATGAGGCCCCCTCAGCAATTACTAGCTGAAGTATTCAGATGTGTAGTTTTCCCTTTTGTTTCTGAAAAACGCAGTCCTGAGACTTCTGACTCATCCAGTATATATTTGTGTGCTTTCACCGACAAATGTGTGTGTTGGGCTTAAAAAGGGAAAAATTAAAAATAAAAAGTACAGACTATGTACATTCTACAGGTCTTGGGTTTACATGGTTGCAAGAAGCAATAGGAAAACAAGTCAGAAAATTGGCTCTAGTACAGGCCTTGCCTTTTACTCAGGCCATGGTTGTGGGAAACAAACAAAAAATCCCTTAACTAGTTTTATGCCTTGTATTCCAGTTTTAAAAGCACAACAATGACCAGCTTAGTTACCCCACAAACACAGGCTAAGTGGGGTGTTTCTACACAGAGAGTTTTAAAACAAATCCTCTCCCAGTCCAGTAACTGCTCTATCAGCTTTTCTCCTCTCCTATTCTGTCCCGAGAGGATCTAATTGTCCACATTTGGCAACTTTAACACTTCCTGATCCAAGTGGCTATTAAGTACATAAGTACCCTAAGCACAACTATTACAGACTGGGAGGTGAACAAAAACCTCACAAGAGCACACACTTCGACTTGTGCACACACAACCCCTTCAAATTACAGAGAGATCTAAGAGCTATTCAAGTTTAGCTAGGTCACTACTGCAGTGCTATGAGGCAGTCGGGCATCTACATGCAGACATGATCAGTTTTGTCGGGAGGCTGCTTTGTCAAGGCCCCACGAACAATAGGCATCTTGTCATTTCCTCTAGTGATTCTGGGAAAGTAGGACCCACAGAAAACCTGACCAGGATAAAGTGGCGGTAAACCTAAAAGTGAATTGACGTGAACGTACTCAAGCATATCCTGCACTCTCTCACTCCCACACCTCGATGTGATCTGGTGAACCGTAAGTTTAACAAGCGCTTATGAGAGCAGACAGGTTAATGAAAGGAAATTACCTTTTATGCCAGTCTTCCCTGTCTGGACTGGTCTGAACTTTCCTTTGTTTTAAAAGTGATTACTCTTTTCCCCCTAGTGAGACCGGATGAAACATTTCCCCAGGACCTCATTAACCTGTTTAAGAATTATATTAAAAAAAGTTCGATGAACACTTGAGATGGACAGTAGCATTGCGATGGCTACCATCAGCTCCCAACTGATGGACTAGCCTTGACATTACACAGACTTTCAAGGCTCTCAGGTTTCATTTAAAGGTTTGCATGTCTGACCTCGGTGCTTGTGACGTACTTACTAACCGCAGCCCACCCACCAACACTATCTGTCTAAAGAGACATGCACATGTGTTTTGCAACCTTTAATTGGGTTATTATGTGACTAAAACATGTATTCAGCACACTACTGCTGAGTTATGGGGTTCAAATCTATATCTACATTCAGATATCAATAGGTTTTGTCTGGATGTAGGGTTGGGTGGGTGTCTGCACACACTTTCTGCTTGCGATGTCTGATTTCCGATTTCTTTTCCGTTCAATTCAAAATTGCTGTCTGTGAATAGTAAAATGACTGAATTATAACTATTCTAACATCTAGGGAGGAACTTGAGGAGAGGTTCCATTTACCAATGAAAAAAGCAAAGCAGAAAAAGGAGGAAGTTTACTTCCATAACTGCTGTTGTCTGTGGCCTGCATAGCAACAAAGAGCATCACTTCCACCAAGCAGCAGTGGTTTGGGGAGGGGGGAAGGGGGGGTGCCCTCCAGGGGCCATTGACTCGCTGCCTTTAGTTGGCTCACTGAATAGACTTGCTCAGCTGACCCACAGTTTTTCTTTAAAGTAATAGATGAGCTGCTCCCCCTGCTGTCAGTATTCTGCCATAGCTTGTCCATCCCTCTCTCCTAGGTAAAGTGTGCCAACACAATTTTAGTTTTAGTTTCTGCAAAAAATATGCAAACATTTTTAATTTGAATGTTTCTTGTTGCTTGTCCTTTCCATTTCCTCCCAGTCTTTAAAGTGTAGTTACTGGTAAAGCTTTGGTATCTTTTTAACAGAGGCTCAAATGAAGAGGGGTCAAAGAGACTGTAAAGTATATACAAGAGGGTTGATCCTTGCGTTTACTGCCACTAGCTGATTTAATCCCTGCCTGGATTCCTCAAAAACAGACACTGAGCTCTACTTACAAGATGCTGACAAGGTGAATAGGGCAATGAGGGGAAATGAGCTAAGCCTGAAGTTTACTGCCTAGCTGATACAGGCTGCACATTGCTTCTCTGGGTTTTTCTCTGCAGTCTCTGGATCGAATTAACACACATTACTGCTTTCTGTATCCCTGCTGTTGTAAAACACTTCCAAGAAAGACAATGAGGTCACAGAATTCGCCCAGTCATTTAATTACTACAGTTTATGTGTCTGCCTGCTATGAGCTGAGAGGAATTTTACATGTTTTTTGGCTTTAAAACAAACAAAAACAACAACAAAACCCATCAGTTTCCCATGACAAACTATGACTTTCCAAGCATTGTATGTAAAGCTATGCAAACATATGAAAACATTCTTAGTTACATGCTTGAAAAACTGTAATTACATTAAACATATTTTAATCATAAAAAAATCTGTTAGCACCTTAAGTTAAAATGCTCCATAAATACCGTATACTGAATAACACTCATAATAATTATTTGTTAGTGACAAAACATGGTCAAAGCCAATGTATTGATCCCTTTTACAACTTGTGCTTGATAAATAAAATATTAATCCATTTTGAGTCTATACAGCATGTCTGACTAATATTCTGTAGTGCTTTTGGTTTAACAGCCATTGTGTCAGGATTAAAGGATGTTACTTTAAGTTCAGGTTAAAAGCACTTTGTTCAGTCCTTGTTATAGCATAAGAAGCCAAAATGATGAACATTTGTACATTTTAATCTTTTATAAGAATAAATAATTGAATTCTGCTTGCAGACATTATGACCAGAAAGGTGATGTGAATAACACTGATTGCCGACGACGTTGATGGTGGTATTAATAAAAATATTACAAATTATGTTAAAAATATACTTAATTTATAAATTTGTTACCATTGCTCTCTGAGATCTGAGTTTAAATTACATATTTTGCAAGCCTGGAATTACGAGTTATGGTCATTTCAGCAAGGATGCTTAATCATCAAATAAACTACCTACAAATACAAGTGAATCAGAAATAAATACAATGCCTGTGTGACCTGTGAGGCAGGAGCCGTTAGTAGTATTTATGAACACCGGTTTTTCTAACCAGGGTTAATCAGCCACAGCCACATATTTGCTAGAGAGGGTCAGTGTGTAAATCTATGAGATGTTAATCTTCCACTGTTGCCTATGTTAACACTGAGACCTGTGTGCACACTGTGCTGCTGCTGGCCTCTGGCCCGGATGGCCCGGTCAGCAGTCTCTCGAGGCCGAGCAGGACCCACCAGTTGGAAGGATAGTGAAAGTTATGCTGGGTGGTCCTATGGACTCAAGTAGGAGGTAGTTAGGAGTAAAGAAGACTCAGCAGGCCTGGGGTTTGTGTTTACTCTGTTGGAGAAGTAGCCATTAGAGCAAACAAACTGCATTGCTTAAGGTGTTTCTGAAATTCAGCCAAAGCTTCGTTCACTGCCGTCCTTCATATGATCTTTTGATCTACAACAGCCACTGTTCTGAGAAGGCTTCTCGTAAGTATGTCTGTGGGAATTTGTGCACATGTAATCTAAAGAGCACTTATACTATATCGGGCACTGATGTTGGTCAGAGAAGAAATCCCAAATTGATTATCTAGTTCATTCCAAGCTGATTAGTGAGGCAGAGGTGCAGGAAACCAAGCCTTTCCTCATGTCTTTATACAACTTACTTTATTCACATAGACAGGAAAGGGCCTTCTCTAAACTGTTTATTTACATGCATATAATTTGATTTTTTATAACTGATTTAGAACACCTGTTCACAATTATTGTGGCTGCAACACATTCTACTTTGATATAAGAAGTGTCCCAATATTGTATATCTGAAGTTCTTAATTTGACTAAATTCACAAAAAATAGGTTCAAAAATTGAACAAACTAAAATGAACTAAAACGAATGATGAAATATATTCAGAAAATGTGAAATACATATAAAGATTAATAAAATAAGAAATGGTTAAAAATAGAGTGTAGTTAAGTAAGAACAAATGGACAAAAACATTCAAGGTAAAGTTAAAAATAAAGAAATAAAAAAATGCAAAGCAGTGCCAGATGACCAGAAAAGTGAGTAAGGTTGAGTAGACCTGGGATTACTGCCTGTGTGATGATATACCGTGCCTTGCAAAAATATTCACCCCCTTTGCTTTTTACATATTTTGTTACACTACAACCTGTTTTGAAATGTTTTTTTTTTTTATCTGAATTGTATGTGATGCAGCTGCAGAAAATAGTCTAAGTTGGTACCATGAAATGAGTAAAATATATATATATATAAAAAAATGGGAGGTTTTGCAAATAATAATATACATTATTCACAAAAAGTTATTGATATTTGGCATTCAGGTGAAATTTCATGATGAACCTAAAATGCAACCATTACAGGTGAACTTAATGCGACCCTCTCTAAACTTTTAAATGCAAATGCCCAACTGTTTCAGTACTTTTTGCAAAACTTGATGTTCTTTAACAAGGAGCTTAATGGCAAAATTCACAACAGGTTTTTGATCCATAAATCGACCAATACATGTTCTTGTTCAATAAGAGTTAGTATTTAAAACGTCCTCCAAATCATGCTGTTCAAATTCATCAAAGTCACATCATTAGAGAACAGCTTCTGGAGACTGGGGCACCTTAAATGGAGTGGCCTGCACTTTCTCCAGACCTGAATCCCAGAAAAGTTATGGGATCAGCTGAGACGCCGTGTAGAGGCTCGTAACTCAGCAGACAAGTCAACATGTGAACAGCAAGGGATGTCGTTGTCAGGCTGTAAGTGTGGCTCAAGGGCACATGACACAAGTTATAGATACATTGACATTTTGTGTTGGGGTATATCCAAGACTTGGCCTTTGTTTCAATAAAAAATGTTTAAGATGAGGAAATCACTAATGCATGTATCTACTTACATGCAGCCTGTTTTAAGTACCTTTTACATATAAGTGATAGAGAGCAAGGGCGGCACTGTAGCCTCACAGCGAGGTGGTCCTGGGTTCGATCCCCGAGTGGGGCAATGTAGGTCCTTTCTGTGCAGAGTTTGCATGTTCTCTCCTTGTGCGCGTGGGTTTGCTCTGGGTACTCTGGTTTCCTCCCACAGACCAAAGACATGCTACCAGGTTGATTGAAGACAATGAATTGTCCTGTAGGTACCTGTAATGCCCCATCCAGGGTGTTACCATATGCCTTGCACCCATCGAAGAGCTGGGATAGGCTCCAGCACCCCTCCCCAACCCTAATTAGGATAAGGGATTAAAGAAAATGAACTGAACTGATAGAGAGCTAATAATCAAAGATTCCTATTATCTCGAGGAAGCAAGATAGGGGAATTATTAATAAGCCTTTGTTCTATCCCACTAGTCTGACACTTGTACAAATTAACACTTTCAACAGGACTGAGAGCAGCTACAGGGTTGCAATCTTCTGAAGCAGTCTGACGTGTGAACATATTCCATAGGGCAAAACATAAAAAAATAAGAGTAATGGCATTTCGAAATAAAGTATGTGTAGTATTTGTGTGTAATAATATTTCTGATGTTTTATTACTGCGATTTGTCTGCTTTTTAGGATATTGATGGGTACATTTGGTATTTTAATATTTTTTCTTTTCCTCCCCTCAAGTATTTGGAAATCTTCTATTCAGTTGTTGTGTTTTATATGAGCGTGACTGTGATGCACAGATTAATTACTTAAGCATATCGATTCCTGCATCAAAAACACAGAACGTGGATTTTTAATTAGCCCACTCTAAATGTGTTCAAATTCTGTAAATCTGTGTGGAGCCAGGTGCAACTGCCTTGATGGAAAGTAGTAATTGTCATTTTTAGTTCTCAAAATGGTCCAGAATGTCTATATTAGCAAGAGTTTTTGAAGGCTAATTATTTATTCTAAAGGCTTCTGATTTTCAGGACCAGATTGTACATTTTGTCTTAGCTGTAACAGTAAGGTGTATTGGAAAAGCAAAAAGACAAAATATGTGCAGGATAGTGTTGATGATGTTTGTGCAGAATAACTACACATGAATGCAAAAAAAGTCATCCTCTAACATTTAATTTAGCCAGTCAAGCTCAACAAAAAATGATTATGATCATGAGTTAAATGAGTTTTCTATTCAATTCACTTATATGGTACTTGCATGCATTTTTTTTATTATTACTACTAAACACTTACTGAATGTGACATACTGACAACCCACCCTTCACCTAGTGAGCTGCACCCATCATGAGTATGAAAATGATTACGTGGTAAAAAAAAATAGTAAAGTAATAAATTAATCCAAAGTTGAAGCAGTAGAATTTTCCATTAGCACAACAGCACAGTGAGTTTGAACTCCCTGGGCATTGCCACCAGTCAACTGGGCACCACCCAATCCACTAGGAGGCACAAACCAGTGCATTGTAGTGCAGGTGCATGGATGAAGAGATTTTTTTCAGGAAGGGCATCTGGCATAAAACTATGTAAAAGTAGTAATGCAGACCTCATCCCTCTGTGGCGACCTCTAACGAGAGCAGATTCATGTTCTGCACAGCTTGTTATCTAGTGGAAGATCTCTGTCCACTAGGCAACACTTTGGAACGTAAAAGCATATTTATGGTTTCTAGCTGCCCCTTTGCTATGCCCAACCCCTTATCGCCACCCAGGCCATAGCCTGAAATGTTGCTTTCAAAAGTGCTATCAACAAAGCTCAAGTACTTGCTTAGCTGGGCATTACTATTACTGTACAAGCTCATTCCATAGTAGGTGCAGAAAGCAATGTGGGCACTGTCGGTGTTAGTGTGTTGAATTTATTCATTTATTTGGCTTGGATGGCGAGTGCTTGGCTCTACAGTGAGAAGGTGAAGAAATGTGTGGGAAGCTAGTGTGTCAGTGGGTGTTCCTCATACATATGCTGTGCACTTGTTTCAACAGTCTGGCTGTGCAGCTGCATAGAAAAGTCAAAGGAACTGAAAGAGATGCTTGTTTGTTTTGACTCTGAGGTGTGGACCTGTCCTTACTACACACTCACTTGGCCATTTTTCTTGTCCAATGGTTTTGAAAAGATTTTTAAAAACCTGCACTTTGGTAGTCATTGTAAAAGGAGTTGTAAAGGAATTGATTAGGATGGAACCCAATGTTTGTTATCAACTCTTTAGGTTGGCATGGTGGTTGGTGCGTAGCACTGTAGCCTCACAGCCATAAGGTCCTGGGTTTGATTCCCAGGTTTAGCAGCCTGGGTCCAGTGAACAACATTAAACACAGTTATGACTGACTTGGAATGCGAGTTTTCCAGTTCTGAAATTGATGAAGATGAATCTATCCCATGGTTTTGGTCTCATAAAATATTGAAACCACAAATTAAAGGCACTTGGGTGATGCAGTGGTCATATTCAATAGCCCACCACAAATATCTAAAAAGTTCTGGTGTGCAATTAACCAATGTTATATCCAATTTGTTTTGCCTGTGCAGCTGCAAATGTGACATCTGCTGGCTTGTCATGGCACCTTCACATTTACATGTACTGACATTTTCTGCATTCAGCATTTTTATCCTAAGTGACCTACTGTACTGTGATAGTATATTGTCTAAGCAATAAGATAATTATACTCTTTTTAATCTCAAACACATGTAAAATACTATCTAGGACAGTATAAATGTCTATACAATACACAACGTCTAGACAAACCAACATGAACAACACTAGCCAGGGCCTAATGTTGAAATAGGTTCTAGTGCATGAAAATATTTGAGGTGGAAGTATTGACACACATGCAGACTATGGGCCTACCGGTTTGTCCAATCAGTTTTCATAAAAAAACCCTGTTAACCCAGTTGTTCAGACACTTTGTTATCCTTAATAGCATTACTTCCCATTTGCCACCCACCTTTACAGATCTAAAAAAAAGCCATTCTGTCCAAATTCATCTAAGTGAGTTTTTAAGTGACATCAACTTCTGATTTACTTTTATTGTCACTGAACTCTGAAAGAGACATGCATGACTTGCCTCAAAGGTCAATTATCAAGGTCCTTTACTGCCCCTAAAGAATTGCCTGGGTGTATTTTTTACCATCATGAAGAGCATCTGCATCTTCAATTAAAAATGACCCTTCACAATGTCCTCTTCCAAAGTGGATGTTTATCTTAGGGCTGCTAATTAGACTGGGTGCTGGACGGTGGGATCCTCCATTCAGCAGGACCAGCTGCAGTGTTTTCACCTGGGGTGATTTAAAAAAGACCCTGGATGCTCTGCTGCCCTGCCTGTTCATTTGAGAGACTGAAGTAAGGACAAGGACGAGTGCACAGCTCATCTCTTTCTTTCTGTGCCTGCAAGGCTAGACACACCTGCTTATGTTGGTTGTGCTTACATTTTGGGCCACCCAAGGCCATTGTGGATCTTCTTTTGGGAATAGCTGAAGTGGAAAGGCCAGGGCTAGATACAAGAGGCAGGGTATGTGTTCTGCCTTCTCTTCATGGTCCCTGCCGCATAGTGCAACCTCACCTTCCAGCCTTTGCTTGACCATGTGCTAATTACCACTTTATTTACTGTGATGGGGATCCCTGCTCAGCATTGGGTCATGTGTGATGATAAAATAATCAACGCCACTTCACTGGATGCACTTCCAAATGGAAGCTAGGAAGGTTTTTAATCCAGTGGCAGAAGTTTCTGTTTTTCAGTACATTCTTAAGTATACTCTGATGCATCTGCATTTGTATTCCCTAGTGTGAACGTTAAGGGCAGCCTCACCTTATTACTCTGCTTTTCCAGCTCAGTGAAGTATTGCTGGCTCAATTCCCAATGGCTCTTACACACTACACTGTGTGCATCAAATTAAACAATTTTAAGCAAAATTAGGTGCCCCTGGCCTCAGCAGTACTGCTTACCTACATCTGCATTACAGCTAGACTGGAATAGTTTTCCCTCTCACCTTAATGATGGCTTCTACTTTACCTAAGAGACGCTCCTAATTTAAATGTATTGT
>JAYDZG010000010.1:18628080-18639970 GCA_034509265.1 Microcambeva bendego
TTCCAGCAAGGATCCCTGATCGGCCGCTGACTCAGCACTGTTGTCCAGTACCGACCCAAGCAAGTGGTCAGTGATTTGGACAAGACTGTTGCATAAATTATCGTTGTGATAACGACGGGCAGTTTATTGCTCTGCCAAGGTTGTGGGAGCATCTTACCAAAGTGTTTATGATGTTGAAGCAGTATGTTCTGCTGATATGTGTGGTGGTGGTGGTGGTGGGGGAATCAAGTAGTAAAAATCCCACCCACATTGATTTTGTTTATTTATATAAATTGTATTTGTATTATTGACAGTTCATTAATTAAGGTTTAAGAAAAAGTATTTATTGTTGTGGCGGGTCTGGTTCCGGTGGGAGTCGATGGGTGCACAGCAGGAAGACCCTGAACAGGGTGCTAATTCATCACAGGTTTTTGGCTACCAAATCACTCATCCTCCATTGCCAATCATGTCTGTGTAGATGCCCAGCAGAATGACAGCTGAGTTTGAAACTGGCCAAAAGTTTAGTATTCTAGTATAGTATAGTATAGTAATATACAGTATAATTCTAAGAATAATTGTTTTCCCATTATATATTTGATCAGCGACTTATGTTTAATGATATTTTTATGTTAAGCTGACGTCATGTAGGGCATACATATTGGTTGGCTGCAGTATTATTTTGGAACCTGTCTGCAGTTTGCACCCTTTACAGTGGGATGGGCAAAAGGCTAATGCTTGAGAGAAAAGAACTCACACTTCTCAGAGAGAAAATACAGTTCAGAAGAGCAAAGGTCTTTTTCATTCACCACACTCTCATTTATGCTCAACCTTTTCAGCCTCCATCTATCTATCTCTCTCACTTCTAGAAGTCAAGCTGAGTATCCAGGTTACTCCCTCACAAATTTATGTTGATATCAGCAGAAACCACAGCTCTACACCTCCAAATAGGCAGCCACCTAGTGGTTCTCTGTCCACAAGGGAGAAATTGGGTAAAAAAGGAAACTGTCCCTAGAACAGTAACATGTGGTTTAAAAACGCTATAAAAATCAAAATTATATCATCAAACAGTGATTAATCCTGTGTTCATTGCACATGCATTCATCTTCCATAATATAAATGGTCTTTAGGATCATTTCTAATTGCTCTGTATTAGAACCATAAAATAATAAATATACAATGCTATACTTGACTTTATGTTGGATGCATTTTCTAAAATAACCCTTCCTAATTAGAACTACACACAGAAAGGACCTGGACCACCCTATCTGTGTATTGAACCCAGGAACTTCTCTCTTGTGCGGTGACAGTGCTACCCACTTAGTATCTGATATAATTGTACAGAACCTAAATGCTTGATACCCAGTAGTTTAATATATTAATACACAATAGCTATAAACACTTGGTTGGTGAAGCAGTAACCCATTACCACAGGAATTCAGGGTTCAAATCCCAGCAGTGCCTTGACTGGTAGGGCGTTTACCACTGTTGATTTAAAAAAAAAAATCTTCCATATTGCTTGTGCTATGGCCAGGCGCTGATTATTAGCTGTGTATGCAATGGTTAGTCTTCTACTAAGGGTTGGATTCTCTTCAAAGCACTGTTGCCTGAAGACCAGTGATAACGGCCTACCTCTGTACCTATTGGTTGGGGATGTTCTCATAGCTGTGCTAAAACCAATAGATTTTATATTATGACTTTATGGACTGTCCAAGTGTCCTGCCTTTCGCCCCATGAATCATACCCACTGCTACCTTGATAATAGTTTTAAATGTATGAGACGTTCATGGGTTCTTTCATCTCCCTTGGTAAAGCACCATACCACTTATGTGAATGCTTTCCAAAAAAGGCTATTTCTTCAAAGATGTTTTGATATTATTTAAGAAAATCTTATCAGTTTTATTGCTGGTGCTATGACGAGTGCTATTGGTTAAAGGTGTAGACAATGGTTAAACCTTACTGGGCTGGACTCTCCTCAAAGCACCATCTCCTGAAGACCAGTGATAACGGCAAACCTCTGCACCTATTGGCTGGGTATGGTCTCATGGCTGTGCAGAAAGCAATGGTGGCTGTGAGCTGGGTTTAAGGTATTAAACTAAAGCCTGGGCGACATGACTCCTCCTGCCCGGCTGGAGATGACCTTTTTATCTGGTTCACATTTTGGAAGAGTGACATTTTGTGACGATCGGAATTCTCAGTTCTAAGGAAAGGAGCACAGTGGGTGTCTAGCCACGAGACCCAGCTGTGCATGCACATGTGTGCATTTGCATGTGTGGGTATGTCTGCTTGCAGCTTGCGGGGGAGTGCATTGAAGAGTTAATGCAGAGATGAAGAATATGCAATCATTACTGTGGGCTGGTTGCAGAGGCTAATGGGAATGCTGTAATTGCAAAACGTCCCCCTTTAGAGGCAGGTTTCCCCCAGAGCACATTTACACGTTGTAGGGTTTGGAACAGGGCCATGCCTGTAGGCTGGACATGGTAAGCCGTTCCCCAGCATTTGTGGTTAATCAGCTTTTCTGTACCAGCATGGATGCTTGGCTCTGCAGTCTCAGATACTGGATTCTGTGCTTGGAGCTCGATGATGAAGGTATTAACTTCATCATCTGCCCGACCTGCCAGGAAAAATATTGGGAATAGCTGCTTATATAAGGCAGAATAAAAAAGCAATTTTAGATATTAATTGATAAGTTTGAAATTAGGTTTTGCATTGGTATAAAATATTTAATTTCTGACATACATTTGTTCATAAAAGGAAAATGTACCTATTAATGATCTTGCACATTGTAAAATAAATTATTGAAAAACTGTAGTATGCACAATTTCTGCACACAATTATAGTCAACTTATTTTTGTTTGATATTATGACCTTATGCCTGCCTTTCACCCAGTGAATTAGAGTGCAAACTCCTCATCTATAGGGCAATTCAGTATATTTAATTAACCTGACCAAAAGTAAAAAGAAAACTGTGGCAAGAAACCAAAGAACCCAAAGTAAACCCACACAGGCACAGAAAGAACATACAAACTACTTCCAGAACAGTCCCAGACAACTCCACCTAGGGATCAAACCCAGGACTTTCTTTATGTGAGGCGAAAGTGCTACCCACGTGCCACCTGATTATAAAACAATGAACTAAACTGAACAAACTTATTCAATTTTTGTGGATTTGTGTACCTGCATTATTTAGCATGCATCAAGAAATTGTACTCAGCGTATTACTAGTGCATACACACGTAAAAAAGCTTTGACAGAGGCTTTTTGCAATTTCACTTCTTAACCATTTGAGAAGTGAGGAAACTAATTGTTGCAGATCAGCAAGTGGAATTTTGAAATCAGCGACAGATCTAGAGACGGGAGGCAGAAATCACACAATCTGTGTGGATGAAGTCACGCTGTTGTAGCATGTGCAGAATGAGACCTGGAACTGTCTTGCTGAAACAACTATGGAGTTCCCAGAAAAGGGTTCTTAGATGATGGAATAATCTGCTCTACATGGATCTCTTAGTTATCGGTGCATTCACACCTATGTAAGTCTGTGGGTATTGATGCCATGACAAATTCTGATTGACTTTTGCAGTTTTCCCTTATAACATTCTAGATCTGTCAAGGCTGAAGTTTAGTTTTGGAGAGTTTTAAAACCAAACAAGCATATCAGAAGACTGATTTGACCTCAGCACACATTTTATTTTTATCATCTCCAAAACTGCAGCTATTGTGGGGTGTTCCTAGTCTGCAGTATCAGTATCTATCAAGAGTGGTCCAAGGAAAGAACAATACTACACCAGTGACAGGGTCATGGACTGCCACGTCTCATGTAAGAGGGTGGGGTATAGATCAAATTGCACAAGAAGTTAGTGCTGGTTCTGATAGAAAGGATTTTAAAAGCACAGTAGATCACCGTACCTCACCGTTGTTTTGGCAGCAAGAAAGGGAAATATTAGGAAGGTCATCATAATGTTAGGTCTAATTGTCACATCACAAGGTGTCCCATAAAAATAGGGTAAATCACTACTCTGTATTTTTGTCAGTTAAATAAAGGCATAAATGAGTGAACAAATCTCAGATTCTTGATTCCATAGCATGTCACAATATGTCTCAACTTTTAACAGAAAGGGTCTTTGTATATATCTATATGAGAAGTGTTAAAGTTATAAGAACAAATGATTGGCTTGCATATTTAGTAGGAGAGACACTTGTTTTGTGCCCTTGGCAGTGTGCTTTTTATATAAAAGTACTGTTCTGCATGTTGTGTGATTGTTCTAACACCCAGCTGTTCAGTGGGATTTAGGCTTCTTGGCAGTCGCTCAGTGCCAGTTGTCAGTAGTCCCAGTCTCTGACCACAGGCCATCGAAGGGGTGATAGTGAATTGTTTTACACACCTGCCAGTTGCTTTGAAAAATGATAAAAGGCAAAGAGACTAAAAGATATGGAAGCAGTTAATGTTTAATGCCCCCTATAATAGAGCTTCTGAAAAGTGGTTGATTTAAAGCTTCTTCTTTTTAACTTTTCAGCTTGTGTTGCCTATCTAATCTGTTTTAAGTGCAGTATCTTTTTCCATCATTCTCTCTGAACATTAAGTTGCTGTAGTCAGAGCTGGAACGCCAAAAGGGCTCAGCATGGCTCCAGGGTGACGCACATCTGACGGCGTGCAGAAATCCCCCTGGCCTTCCATCTCTCTGTATGGAAGGAGCCATAAGTTATATTCACCTACTCTCAGGGCCAAATCAAACAATGACATTGATACATCCACCCACGTGTAAGTGCTCCTCCACAGATAAGATCTCTTGGTTTGTGTCAAAAGGCCAAGTATGAGCAAGAAACAGTGAATGCAATGTTTCATTATATAATGTCAATCTAAAAGGTGTACACAAAGTTTTCAATGGTAAAGTAAATATATCCAAACGGAAATAAAGATATTTGCTGTACAATACTGGTAGGTAATACATATTATAATCTACCAACAACAGTAATAATATAATAAAGATATGTTCATTTTTTTATTTAACATCATGTCAAAACACTTTACATTTTGGTTACATTAATGACAAAAATGGTAGTTACTTGTCACACAAGAGTTATCAGTCCACAGGTCATTTCAAACAGTCAGATAATTCTGTGTCCAACTTACCACACTTGCATGGCTTCGGATTGTGGGAGGAAACTGGAGCACCCAGAGAAAACCCACATGGGGAGAACCACACAGATACAAATAAGCAAAATGTGATAACAGAAATGTTAAAAGTGTATAATTCAATGAAATAATGTCTTTCTTTATATAACTTTAGAGCCTTTATTTGGTAACCCTATTTGGACAATTAAAACATATGTATTGGAAAGTGGACGTGTATCATTAATAAATAATGCAGAATAATTGAAGGTTGTGGATTGTGTAGTAATATCTGTCGGTCTGTCTATCTGTATGCATAATTCAAATTTCTGTTGAATTTTTACATTTAATATTTTACACTTTGTTGTTAATACATATGCATTTAACAGCATCTTATTTTGTTCCGCAACTTGTATACTTAAGCAAATAAAAAATATTTAGTAGTTTGTTTTCTGTTTGATTTTAACTCGCATTATGCAGAAAACATGAAATTTGATGAGGGTGGCAAAACTTTTTGCATTGGATTAAAATTGTACAACTCTGACAGGCTTTAAAATGCTTTAATAGATCAATAAAGTTCATTTTCAAACAAAGTGAAAAAAAAACAGCAGTTAAAAAAAAATCAGAGGACCTGAAATTGAGAGGACCTGAAATTTTTGTTGGGATTATTTATCAGGGCAAAGTTTATGAGCAAATGTCTATATATTTAAAACAGGGCAAACTTGAACCCTCATTTAGGGTATTGATCACTAACTTGTCAATGCACTCTATAAGAAAAACAGGATCCCCATTTCACAAACTGGGATTTTTTTGGAAGGTGGTAGAAAAATATAGCACCTTGAGAAAGCCCACCTGGACACAAATTGAAGCCAAGTACCCATGTTGTTGGTTGAAAGTTTGTAATCCGTACAGGCTGAAAACATCCACAAAAGGCATTTTGGATAGAAAATGTATTAATAACATCGGGAAAACCAACAGAAGTTCAAACACATTAATAAAAGCTGATTTGCTGTGTTTAATGCTTAAATATATTTCTATTACTTTGGAAAGGTGTATTTAAACTGTTACTTATATTTCAGTGCATATTTAGCAGCTGAAGCATACGGAGTGTTAATGTGTGTGTGTGATTATATATGTGTGTGAAGTGAAATGCCTTCAGGGTATTGAGAGGCAGAGCTTTAAGGTATGATATGTTAATAAAATGTGTCAAGATGTCTAGATCCCATTCTCTCTTTATAAACAAACTTGCTGTATGAACCGAGCTAATTAGCGGGCCCATCTGCTCACTTGAGCAAAGTTACTGATATTTAGCAGTAAAACTGTAAAAAGACGAGCTCTTTTTTTGCCCAGCAGATGACAAGTGTTACACGTAGCACAATACAGTTTCTTCCGTCTGCTCACCCCTTCCGAATTGTCGCCCGATTCAATTGAAATTCTTCAGTCTTTTACCGCGTCCGTGTTTTATCTTTCTCGTCTCATAAGCCTAATGAGAAAATGTGTACACACACAAACACGCGCTGATCCGGCTATAATTCTTCTTAAATTGTCAAGCTTTTGCTAATCACGCCATCTCCTGTAACTGTAAAGAGGTGGGTGTTCGGCTAAACGTGTGCTTGTTTTGCTCACCCATATTTCGAGAAGAGAGGAAAGAAATATGGGGGCATATGAACACTGAGCTGTGGTATTCCCTGAACAGCATCATGCAAAGCTGTTAGCAGCAATTTGCTGATAGTACACTGATTGCGGCGAGCCAGGCCCCGGCTATTGTGCATGCTAAGCAGTGTGCCAGCCAGCTCGGGGCCGAGGGGGGAAGCCGAGCCGAGGGCTCCATCTGCTCTTTCTGCTCCCCTGCACTGATGGAAGACTACGCTAATCTGGTTACTTGTCAGGACAGGTTAGTGAAAGCAGGCGAATGGCTGAGGCTAGGGCTAAACTGGTTGGCTGCGGAGGACTGCGTGGTTCCCGCCCCCTGCGCTTCGAAGTGTTATAGTTGGCACAGGATCCTGGTAATCAGCTGCACGACGGGCTAGCGGAGTCTCGCGCTGAGGAGCATGAGCGGTGCACACCCACACCCAAATCAACTTTCTTCCTTTCATACACAACATGGTAAGATGGGGGTCATCACGCTGACATACATTGTATTTAAATAAAATACGCATTTGTTTGCCGAACTGAACCAAAAAATCGTTAAAACTGTAATTAAATGTATTTTTATATGAACATATATTCAAATCATTTTACATTTGGAATAAATCTATAATATGTAGAATTCTAATATAAATAAAATAAAAGATGGGAGGCACTGTGTGCAGTGGGTAGGACTGTCACCTCACAGTAACAAGTGCAAGTTTGCATGTTCTCTTCATGTCCAAGTGGGTTCCTTTCAGTGGGTGCTCCAGTTCCCCTCTGGTCCAAAGTCATGTAGTCATGAGCTACCAATATGTGAGGGTGTTCATGTGTGTGATTTGCCCAATCAGACCCACTGAACCCCAGACAAGACAGACAATGAATGTGGATCCTTTCGGCTGGATAGCAGCGCACAATTTGGAATGTTTTTATGCCGGATGCCCTTCCTGACACAACCCTGGAACTACAATGCACTGGTCTGTGCATCCTACTGGCTAGGGTGGAGTTCAGACTATTGGTGCTCCACTTGGGTGGCACCAAACAGACAACGACTAAAAAAAAAAAAAATGTAATCACACATATATTAATTCTTTCTTTCATTTAAAAAAATAAATAAAATAATATATATAAAGCATTTTAACCCACTACTGTTGAGATTTGTAATCCCAAACTACTAGTAATATCACAGGGCACAACACAAGGTAAATAAAGACAGTTTAATACTTTACTGAGCGAGTATTTAATTTTCTGCTCTTGACAATATTTATAAGACAAGCTGGCTTATGATACATTGAGCAACAGAGAATAAAAAACATGTTTCTAAATTGAGGCCAGATTCAAATTTTTTCTGGTACTTATAAAAATTAAATGCAAGTCTAACCGTTTATCAAGGTTCAGGCGGTAAAGGATATTGTGCAGTATGTGCAGGAAGTGACTGTAAATTCCCTCGGTTTACAAGCCCTCTACATATTGTGTACACAAGGAGAATGTTACGAGGAAAGTAAACCATAATTAGAAACATGGAGAGTTTTAATAAGCAACCATGTTTTAAGGTAAGATACAGTCATACTCTAGATAAAAAAAGGAAGTATAACTGCCCTATATCATACATGTTAATATTTATTTAAATTAAATATTCAACTCATTCATTTAATTAGAATTTTAATGTCAGTTTTGATTATATTCATGGCAGACATGGTTACTCATTATACAAGCTACATGAGTTCACAAGGTTATATCAAACTCAGTCATGGATACTTGTGCCTGAGAGAGCTTGTAGAATTTAATGCCATATGATTTCCACTTTTTTCAAAGAAGCTTTAAGGGGACGATTATGTGAAAGCAGCAGCGTATCAATGGCTACACAGTCAACCAAAAACATTTTTTTGCTGATGCCATCAAAATGATACAGTGCTTGGAAAAAAGAAAGGTGTCGATATGGAAAAATGTGGAATCTTTTTGAAGAACCCTTGTATATATGTTCAGTTCAGTTCAGTTCCTTGTCTTTAACCCCTTAACCTAATTAGGGTCGGGGAAGGGTGCTGGAGCCTATCCCAGCTCTTCAACGGGCGCAATGCACATGGTAACACCCTGGATGGGGCAGCAGTCCATCACAGGTCCCAACAGGACAATTCGGTGTCTTCAATCAACCTGGTAACATGTCTTTGGTCTGTGGGAGGAAACCGAACCCTCGTCTATATGTTTTTTACTGAAATGAAGATGAGCACTAAAGATATCGTATTTCTGCTTCTTCATTACTCGGAACATCTACATGCCACCTGTCCACCATCAAAGCTCAATTAAGTTAACCAGTAGAACTGAACACAGTCATGTCTTTATCTGCCACCAAGAAAGGGGTGCTCATCTGTAGTGGGTGTGGCTGAGGGAAGAGCGCTCAGGAAACCTCCCCATCAATCAGCGGCATGGCGCCTCCCTCTTCCATCGTTCTGCCTGTGTCTGAGCCCCCGCAACATTTTTATTCAATTAAACAGCCCTCCTAAATCCCAGACTACATCCTGTAGGCCTTAGATGTTGTTTGTCTCTGTAAGCAATTTAGAGCCATAATGATTTTGTGACTTGTTATGCTAATCAGCATGGCATTCCCAGTCTGTGAGCTGTGGCTGCAGATTTATTGGCTGGTGGCTGGGAGGGAGAGGGAACAGAAAAGAAGGTGCAGTAATTAATCCTGTTAACCAAGGATAATTGGGCAAAAATAGCCTTTGCCAAAGGCTTAAAATGGAAGGAGTAGCAGTTAACCTTGTTTCCTGTGTTTTATTTAAGAGTTATTGTTTCCTCTCTTTCCCGCTTCCTCTCAGAACCGCTTACGAATACGCAAACCTGATGCCTGTGGTAAGGTATGCACTGGATTTACACTTCTTTGCGTGCACAGGCACATGCTAATGCATTCCGATAGTTATGGTAGGTTATCTTCATGCTGTTATGGGTTTTATCCAAAGGTTAAGTATTAATGAACCAGATATGTAAATATGAACTGCTCCAACATTTTCATTTGAGTATCCATCCGATCTTAACCATGAAATAATGTTTTTAAAAATGATTTACTTAAAAAAGCCCTTAACTTATAGTTTGAACAGCCATTTTATTTTTGTAGCAAGAAAATGAAATGGGTTCTGCCTCGCAATGAAAACAGCTCAGCATACAGAAAAGGCAGCCGGTTTTGCAATAACATGACCCGAAGTGGACAGTATTTTTCTCTGACTCTCATATCTTGTCCTTTGAACATTTGATAGAGAGAAGGGACCCAATGGGGGGTTTAGCCAGCCCATTACAGCTCAAACAGCCCTAAGTAAACATGTAATTAATAGCAGAAGTTCAGCAGGGGCGCTCTGTAAAGCTTAGGATCAGCTGCAATAACATCCAAGGCTAAGTCATTCCACACTTCATCCCTGTTCTACACTTCACATTTTTGCTTGGCTTTACCGAGATCTAAAATAAATTTTCATTCTGCTGATACATTCTGTTCAAAAGGGGTCAATTAGCAGAAAATATCACTAAGGAATAGAAAAGTCTTGAGTAAGCACATTAGAATTAAGAAGGTTTTGAACTTGTCTATTAAATTATCTGTATGGAAACAAATTTTCAGGCCACACAAACGTTTCAAAAAGCTACAACATACCAAACCGTGTTTTTGAAAAGCTTATGGAAGTAAAATTCCTTGCATTACTGTATTATATGAGGGATCTTCAAATAGTTTCCACACTTATAATTTGGCTGAAAACGTTGAGGTTGGGAGTAATAATTATCCATATCTGAGAGCTTATGGTGCAGATTTAGCGTTATCCGATTTCCACCTTTTTGGTTGCTATAAGAAGCTTTAAAGGGCCAAGCTGGAGCAGTGCCGTCAGTCTGATCTCCTTCATTCCAAACTTGCAGTTGCCACGGGTTGGCTTGGTGCCATCCTATCCACAAGTATGTACAGACCAGTAGTGCAGGTCCCAAGCCTGGATAAATAGGAGGATTATTATGTGTAACAGCCATTACTTGGTAACAGTGAGTTATGTTTATATGTTATGCTTCGATGGTCTCTGTGATGACGGAACTCATCACATTATGATGATTATGCAGGTGTGCCTTATAATTAGGGCATTTACATTAGACAGGGTGAACAAACAATTTTCTGACCACATTGATTGTGTTAACCATATTTGTTGGATTATTTAATTCCTCTCATGAATTGAATTTTGTGTCATTTACTTTATTTTTTGAAAGTCCACTGGAGTTTTTTCCTATACAATATTTTTGTTGTGACCTTAAGTCTATGTGTGCTTACTGGAGATGCATGTTGGGTCCAAGGGCCAAGATTGGCCCACCATGTTTTTTTTTAAATCAGAATGCATCAACCAAAACATTTTTTGCTGATGGTTGATGCTGAGAAAAAAAATGCATAAAAAAGAAGGTGATTTAAGTGTTTTAATAAACAGTTTAAAAAGTCAGAAAGTTTTTTTTTAAAGAACTCTTGTGAATGGGGCACTTATCCTGGAAGAGGTAAATCGAATCAGAACTGTTCCATCATACTGATCAGAGGCTACTTTGAAGGAACATCATATTTACTGGTAGTGACCTTCACAGGAAAATGTCACTGAAAATTAACAAACTTGAGTAAATCTGTTTAAAAGCATCTGTACTTGTGTATCTGTAAATAACTGAAATTACCTGGAAAGTCAAAGGTTATCATCAACCACCATAACCTGACATCTTAAAAGACTTACAAGCTATAAAATCTTGTAAGCATCCTATCAAGCAAGAGGAAACTTAAGACTGCAGGGGAAGGAACTGGAACTTTATATTTATGCCCATGTTTCAAATCGATTTTCCAAGAATCTCACAGTGTGTAAATACTTACGGACATCTAAACTCTCTCTACTTGAGAAGTAGGTTCAAGGACTGACCCTGCGCTCTAACCCCAGCTTCCAACAAACTCATTCCTTCGTGCCCAGTACTTTCTGCTACAACAAACTCCCCAGTTTAAAACTTGGCGTTGCCACCAGGTGGCCAGTCGCCACCATAGCCACCAAAATACATTACCAAGATAAATAGGGAGAGTTGTGTCAGGAAGGCCATCCAGCTTAAAAAAGATGCCAAACAAATAATGCGGACGATGATCTATGGTGGCGACCCCAATAGGGAGCAAAAGACTAATATTATTGCATGTATTAA
>JAYDZG010000010.1:18657123-18669663 GCA_034509265.1 Microcambeva bendego
GGGGTGCCCTACAATGGCTGACCCAACACTTTGACTCCAGCTTTAACACAAGCTGGTATATGCAAAAAAAATAATTAAATTGTGTTTTATATGTGTATATGACAAATCAAGGTATTTTATTATTATTTTATTCTTTTATTATTATTATTGATAATAATATTACATTTCAAGTCAAATTTACTTTTTTGTTAGCTTTTTAACAGCTGACTAGGTCATTCAGGATTTACAAAATTGTTGCTTTCAGCTCTTATTTATAATTATTATTATTATTATTATTACGTTTCAATTTGGAATTGGGTGGTACAATAATTCCATTAACAGTTCATGTAATGTCAAATGCTTAAAGTTTAGTCCAAAAGAATTTTTTATGGCAATTTCTACTCTTTAATGTTTAAATACTGAGGCATTTGCCCCAAGGCATATGCGTACCTCTGTACATGGATGAGCTAGTTTAGCCATTTGTCTCCACATACTGACTCCTCTCTCTGTTTGATCGGTCATTATGTCCTATTTTGAAAGTTGGTGGCATGCACTAGAACCTAATTCTGATGACTCCCAAAGGCCCGTTCATGCCACTCCTGACCTCTCCACTGTAAATCTGGTGCTGAGTATCAGAGGCTTCCTCAGCCACACACAGGGACAGCGATGTCATCGAGACCCCAGAGGGTCCAACCCACGACTGGGTTATTATATCACTTTGTGCAGGTTAGTGACTGAACTGGTTTCCAGCAGGAAATGTGTCAGAGTGATTGATGAGGGCTGCACTGTTCGACCCATGACCGTATTTTGTTTTATTTTCCTTTACCTTACGTCAGGGATAGGCAGTGCAGCTGACAGAAGTCCCTCCACACCCAGGATAGACCCAGCTGCAGATGGCAGCATGATTAAAGCACTGTGTCTGATCTCGGATCGGCCTGGCACAGGGCATGCCGCCTGGCACAGGCTTTGTTTTTCTGCAGATGGATTATAAGGCTTCGGTGGGCCCTTCTCAGGTGGAGCTGGGCTTTATACGTTCTCACAGGAGCATTCAGGTTGTGGCGGTGCAGCGGTAGGTCATTGCCTCCAGCTCTTCCCATTCCTCTGCTTGTATTGGCAGAATGTCGGATTTTCCATGTGTTTCTCCCCTGTGCATGCTAACTTTCATCTCCCGTGAAAGGGGGTCAGAGGTCATGCCCTCTCCGTAACCTCAGCCCAGATCAGAGTGTTCATCAGTAAAATGATTTACATTTGATACAGAGGAGATTACACAAACAGAGCTTTGAAACTAAAGGGGTGTGTGCTTTGTTTAAATAGCAGGATTTTTTTGTAAGACCTGTATGTGTTTTAAATTTATAATAATTTTTATTGTTATTTGGACAGAAATGAAAGAAACTTTCATTGAATACATTTTTTAATTATGCATTACCAATTATATTCGTCTTATCTAATTGTGGGGCATTAAGGATATACACTATTTATTTGCTTGAAATCATGGGTAAAACCCTTTTTACAGACATTGAAGAAATACTCCAGATTTCTAATAAATCTAACCTCATATTTCATTTTTGCTATTTCTAATTCAACCCAGAATACCACTTTGCATTCTCTGATATTCCTTATAAAAGTGAACATCAATAATAGGACAATAAAAAGTACTAAAGCTTTAAATTAGCTGGAAAAGAAAAAGAAAGAAGAAGAAACTAACATAAAAACAAAAAAAAAATAGATCCATAGCCAAATAAACCAAACCTATCATTCGATGCCCAGATAACTAAACTGAAGTTCTCTTTTTGACACATGAAAATAAACAATTTGCTCGAAAAGAATTATGCTTTGAATTAGGGAACTGATGAAGCCTGTTTATGTTGATTAGTGTACGGTTGTAGTGAGTCAAACAGCTTTAAAGTAAAATCCTTACTGAACTTGGTAGTCAGTGGCCTAAATGAGCAAGGTAAACAGTTTAAGAGCTTGGGTTCTTCATGATAACTGACATCTTCTGTCCCTCAAGGTGGGAAAGCTGGTGTTAGTAATGATGTTTTAACTACTTGTTGAAAAGCTGTACCACCGTCTGCTGTACCACAGCTGTAATGCGGCAGGTCAGGGTAGTCTTCACTGCACATCTGAAGAAAGTTAGGACTGCTGGTTTTACCTCGGGTGGTCTTTTTTGGGATTAACCATGTGTTTCAGGACACAAAGTGTCAAATAGATGTTGGTTTTAAATGGAATGTGCTTTATGATTAATTTTTAAAAAAATCCAAAACATAAATCCATAAATGAATTTTAGGTTTTTATAGGGTAAACCAGGTTTCTTGTTTCACAATATGAATGTGTTTTTCATATATTCTACTGATTCAGTCAAAAAGATGATCTTGGGAAAAAAACTGTTACATTTTTAGCAATTCCAAAAATAAAATGTTTGAAAGGGGACCTTTTCCTCACCTTTAGTCATGTAAGAAGATCATCTCTGCTATCATTGCTTCTTGTTAGCTTCCTGTCCCTGTGCCCTTACCCCCACCCTCTTTCTCATCGCCTACTTCTACCCTGTCTCCATCCCTCCTTTCATCTCCTGTGAAAAGGGCTCTAATTATTAAGGGATCGGTTCAGTGGTGCCCATCAGAGCGTGGGGCTTGTGCTCTTCTCTGACCAGCCCTGGGTCAGACAGAACCAGGGGCTGGGTCTGCCCTTTGGTGAGTTTGGAGATTTATTCTAATAAGTACTGCACTTTTGACAGGTTAAAAGCTGACCTCTGCCACCCGCCAGATAGCCCAGTGTCAGCGTCCTTGTGTTCCCTGTCCGCTTCTATCGGTGGGGAGAGGGAATATAAATTAAACGCAGCATAAAAATAGATGATGGGTCATGTACTTCTCATTCGCTGTTTTTTCCCTCACCTTTAACGCCTTAATTTTTTCCCCTCTCACTGATAGAGATGACTGTTTGGTGGTGTTTGATCCAGTTGAGCTCTTTAAGGGTGCAAGAGAGGGTTCTGAATTAACCGCATTGTTGAGCTAATGTTACCAGGTTTTTCTGCAAGGCCTCTAAAAGCCTTTGCACACTTCATCAGTATTATTGTAATGCTTTTGCTGTAGGTTATTTGGCAGCTGCTGCACCCCACTGGCAATCCCTATTCATGCTGCCTTCTCTTTCACCGCTGCCATCTCACAATTGATTTCCCCCTTTTCTCAGCTAACCCCAGTCTATTCATTTCAGATTGCTCGATATGAAACATTTTAATTTGTACTCCTCGTCCCACCACTTTGGTAACAATCAGCTCTCCGATTATTCTCGACTTTGGTCTCCTTTTGTCCCTTTTACTAGTCACGAGAATGAGACGAAAATTTAAGATTTAATAATTTTAAAAAAGCATTAAAGTTCTTACATTTTTAACATTTTACCATGCTTACATTATTTTACACCTATTTAATTTCCTTGCATGTGTTATGAGTGCCTCTTCAGAGCTGAGGTGAAGTACTGATGATGCACGCAGATTTAAGTCGGATTTAATCTTTCATGTCAACTTAACATCCCACAGATGCCACTGTATTCAGAATTGCTTCTTGTTTAGTGAAGCAATCAGCTGTATCTACAACATGGAAGGGACCAGAAGCGTGATGGGAAATTATGTTTATGCGGTAGAACTTCAAGTCAAGGAAATGCACATCCATTGTCAATCTCATTCTTTACTAGCCCCATTTTAGTCCATGTCTTAAAATTTTTATTTAACTTTGTTAACTTGCTCCTGTTTGTTTGGGTGTTTGTCTAATCGTGTGTGACAAATACAAACCAGCCTTACTCTCCATATTAGCTGTTTAGGAGTGTCCCATTGATTTTTGAATCAGGCTGCGTCTGTATGTTCTTTGCTAAGTGGTCAGATCAATGACTCCAGGCTTTGACTATGCATTACTAACACCATGAGGCACATTGCATCATATGACATGTTCAGGGTGGCAAATGTTTCAGTTAGAAAATGTTCTGTTAAATACATAAAAAACACATTAAATTGAGTTTAAATTGATTACAATCATCACAAGATTCCGGTACTGACATAATGATTGAAAAGTTGATGGATCAAACCACCACTGCCAGGTTGCAAGTGTTTGGCATTTGAATATTTATAATAATGCATTTTGTTGACACTTTTATTCAGAGCGATTGTATAGTGTCACATGTTTATGTAACTTTAAAAATATATCTTCTAAATGCCATTAAAAGAAAAAAATATTATTATTATTACTTAAATGATCACAATTATGGTTTGTGTTTCAATATATTTACTATGTACTGTAAATACACTCTTAAATGTATTTTTAGATTAGTTTTGCAATTAAATGTCTGTTGGTGGGCATAATTCATGTATTTTTTCCATTTATTTTAATTAGTACCCAGCATTATGGATGTAACAATACAATTTACCCATTTACATTTTTATTTATGATTCACTGCACTCGGTTCACAATTTGATTTTAGTTTTTCCAATTTTTTAAACAAAATACAAAAACTGATGAAATTGTGACAAAGTGGTTATTTCTCTTGAAAAAAATACTATTTTGTGCGTATCTTTCTTAATTTCGGAGTAGATACAAACTATGCCAAATAATGCTGCCCATTTCTCTTTTTAAGTAAAAAAAATGAAATGAAATTTAAAAACAAATCCAGCATTATACAAACAAATGTATAATACAAATAAAGTAAGTCTCCTCACATAAATCAATTTGGCTGGAAAATCCCATCCCTGGCAACTTTGTTAAGTGCTGTCAACCAGGTGAGTTAAATAGCTCCAGTGCCTTCTGCTGTTTTACCTGAATATTAATTAATTTTAAATAAATAATCGATTCAAAATGTGGCATATGTGCACTGATTCTGTCTTGTGGTGCATTGTTACATACCAACTAACCTTTGTATACATCCATACCATGGTAACATTGTGTTCAGCGCTGCCAAGCAACACTGGAAACCTTCACATGTTCAAAAAAAGTCCACATAAAACAAATTCACATGAAGTATTGCTATTTTTCCCATCTCTTGGGTAAATAGTATCAACTGTGTTTCTATGTGGAGCTGTGTGTTCCTTGTTGGCTAGATTGATTAGCCCAGTGTGCAGATGTGAGCGCTGTGTTTCTTTAGGCGGCCTCTCAATTAAGCCTTTCGCGTGCTGGGGGTGGGACAGTGCTCGACAGCAATTGGCCAGGCCCGGATAAGACAGCTCTCCACCCCACCGATGCCATTGCCATGGCTCCCTTTAAAGCTCATTTTGGAGCTCGGGTTGGCGCTAAGCACAGACTAGGCCAATTTCGCTATTGATTCCGTTTTAGCCAGCTTTCCTGTGGCCCCCACACTCCCCGCAGTTTCTGGACTGGAAAATTCATTTCGGTAAAGCAAAGAATTGCATCAATCTTTAGCGGTGAAGCCACCACACGTCATTTTACTTCACCCCTGCAGGTTAACCTTTGACCCTAGAATTCCTTGGCAAAGTTCAGTGAATTCACACTGCCCACCTGGAGAGTCAGTGGTCTATGCATTCATCATATTTCACGAAGGGTTACAGGTCACAGGTACGTTCTTCTATAATAATGATTCCAGGGCATCACTGATCACTGATGGAAGTAAAATATTGAATAATAAAATTCTTTTTTCTGCAGAATTCCAATGTTTTAACAAAAACACAGTTATTATATCTTTCATGTATGTTATTTTGGAATCTTTGAATGTTTCTGTAGAGTTTTTATATCGGGACTGAAATCACAACACACGGAGGCCACATCAGTCCACACTGAATGCTTTACTGGATGACTGTTCTGGCTTCTCATTATTAAAGACAGTGTTGTCTGTCCTCTGGTTCAGTTTTTCATTCTCTGGTAATAAAAATGACCAAGCAGACAAAGCCAGAATGATTTTTGGTTTCTGCTTTAACAAGTTTGCTAGCTTATGTCAAGACATATTTAAACATACATGCCAAAATGAAATGTGCATAGATGACAATTAATAAATATACATTCATGCACAGAACCATGCTGTTAATCTTTATTATTAAAAAACAACAACAACATATTTGTGCAAAAATCTAAACTCAAGAGAAAATAAATTACACAGTAAGAGATTTGAAAGAAAAAGTAAGCCTGGAGGAGCTGCCGGGCTCCCCTATGGGACTGCAATGAATAGTTTTTTTTCTGGCTGAGTCCCAGTGTTAAAGCACAGAGCGATTCTCTGCCATTGAGTTTGTCTTTGTCCCCCCACGGCCCTGACAATAGGATGTCCCTTATGGGTCAATGAAAAATATTGCCTGGTGTGGGGCCAGAGGTGTGTAGCAACTGTATCGGGCTTAAATGGAAATCAATGCTTGACTATAGAGGTGAGGACTGCGGATGTTGGTGGCTGTTCCCTGCCTAGAACTCAGATGTTTACCTTATTGGCAAGGCTAGCACAACTGCACATCTCCCAAAGGTCAGAATAGGGCATGTTTTCCTTAAAGCATGCTTCTTACTAGTGAATAAAGTTGTGCTGTGGCACCTTTTTTTCCTTTTCATCTACAGTCTACAGAAGAGGCTGCTTTTATACAGCTTCTGAACCAAGAACAAAAGAGCAAGAGAGGATAGGCAGTTCTGGTGCCATTGTAAGCCGCACTATGTTTGTATCCTAGATGTTTTTCAATTGAAGAAAAATGCTTTGAATGAACTTGAAAAAAAACCACTACAACTTGTGCAGCCAAGGATAATAGAAATAGAAATTTACCTTATAAAAGTCGCAAAGAAAAAAATGGATTAAACCTTGGTGTCAAAAACCATTTGATTGTTAATAACTTCTGACCACATATCTTTGCTTAATTTAGCAAATCTCGTAAAATCTAAGAGAATAAGAAAAGAAAAATGGGTGGCCCAGGCAGCCCACCCAATGTCTACAATTCTTCAGTAACTAGCCACTTTAAATGATGAATTAATTTTCAGTGAGTCTATTCATTATTATAATTCTTATTAACATAATAAATCAAGTCATCCAGAAGCTGTGGTCATTGTGATCAAAACTATTGCTAAAAGGCGAAATTAATTTAGTTAAATAAAGACAATTACAATTTTGCGCAGGAGTTATGGGAAGGCCCTTTTCCATTACATCTGGACTATGCTCCTGTGTACAAATCCAGATCTACAATGAACAGCTTGGTTTAAATAAATTACAGTGGCCTGAACAGAGCCCTGACCTCAGTCCCACTGATCAGCTTGGAATGGACCAGCAAAAGTGCCCAGACATCCGAAGGACTGAATGGGCCCAAATTCCCACACTCATACTCCCACGTACATCAGAAGAGTGGCTGTTGTTATAGCTGAAAAGATCACATAAAGGTCACTGTATTTTAGTAACATTTTTGAGATGCAATATAGAAAACAACACATGTGTTATGTTGCCAGCTACATTAATTACCTTTAAATAATTCAATGTTCAAGAGCTTAATCACAACTGAAAACCCCCCCAAAAAACAGTGAAAGAAGAAAAAACATATAAAGCTCCACTTAATTTACATAAATTGATATAGTTTGCATTTGTTGAAATGGAAACTACAAACTAGGTGTTACATTTGAAAGTGGGCTTGATTCAGAGAACTGCAGCAGCTGACAAATGTTATTTGTTTTTATTCTTTGGCAAAGATTTAATTTATCTGATTTTCAGGGGAAAAAAACTCTAATTTTCCTAGAGCTGCGTCGCTTCTCCCTCCATCAACCAAGCAGAACGACTGCTGGTTAAGTAGGAGCGCAATGGTAGACTGAAGCAGGGCCCGTCGACGTTAGAGGGGTTAATAGTGAATGCTGCAGAAACGGTGCATCAAGCTGTTTCAGCTACTGCGCCAACAAAAATACTATATTTAGGTTTAATTAATTAACAAAAAGTGTCATTTTTTTTCTTTTTTCATTATCACCGACCAGATTAATGTGTATTGTTTAGTTTAGGTTTCATAGCAGTTCTATACCCCATACTAGAAAAGTTCTATAGTAATCTGATTCCTTTATAGGCTTACTTCATTCTAGACCCCCTAGAGAGACGTCATCCTGAAGAGAAGTAAATGATAGCAGTTAAAATGTATTGTGGATGCAACAGAGAGTAAATGTATATACCACGTGCACTCAGTCTGAGATAGCTCGAGTTCCTATTAGCATAAATAAAAACATTTCATGAAAAAAGGGGTTATATATAGGTTAGAAATTATGTATTAAATATTTTATCTGTTCAACATCAAATCAGGTGAATGTATTATTCTAAAAATATCAGGTAAGAAATCAAGTAAACTTGAAATAGTTTTTGATACTATTCCCATCTAAATATTTGATCATATTCAAATTATAAAGTGGCCCATTTTGTTCAGTTCAGTTCATTTTCTTTAACCCCTAATTTTATACAGGGTCAGGGAGGGATGCTGGAGCCTATCCCAGCTCTTCAACGGGCACAAGGCACATGGTAACACCCTGGATGGGGCGCCAGTCCATCACAAGTACCTACAGGACAATTCAGTGTCTCCAATCAACTTGGTAGCATGTCTGAGGGAGGACTGTGGGAGGAAACTGGAGTACCTGGAGGAAACCCACAAGGAAACGGGGAGAACATGCCAACTCTGCACAGAAACAACCTACTAGATCGCCCCACCCGGGGATAGAACCCAGGACCTTCTTGCTGTGAGGCGACTAAGCCACCGTGCCACCGGGGCTCATTTTTTCTAAAGCATTAATGTGAATTTAGCTCCTCAAAAACTATACATTACATTATTTAATTATAATAAGAGAGAGAACAACTTTTATCATTGAACATGGCTGCTTTTTGAAGCTTCTATAGAAGTGTTTACTGTTTTATTTGAGTGCCTACATAATGCATATTTCTGCTTGTGGTGTAAAAAGTACTTACTACACTTTAGATACTTTTAAAAGTCATAAAATAATCTTGTCACAGCCAAGTTACATTTAAGTAAAGCCTAAAGGACAAAAAACAATGCCAACGAATTCATTGAATGTCTTCTATAAATACAGATGAAATATCATATTTTGACACATTGTTTATCTGCTCTCTTGATAGATCTCATTGGATATTTTTTGAAATTATTTAGTATCTCTGTGTTTTCTCACATTTCTCATGACATTAATTTAATTGTCTAAGACAAGGAACAGCAGTTTCTTCATTTTTTTATTTCTTACAAGTTCCCTTAATAGAGATTTGCTCAGACTTTTCTCTGAGCAAATAGGTCAAGAAAAGAGATCAATTATTCTATGAATCTAAAGTTTTATTAAAAGCACTTTATTCCACTGTTCGGGCCATTTTAAGTAGCCCATCTGTCTAAACATCGCTCTGCTTTTTTTCTGATCATTTCCTCAACTTATTCATAAGCCACGGGAGTCCGGCTTTGTAGTCTCCATGTAGCTGCTTCAGTCTACCCCCACCGAAAACAGCAATGTGCCTGCATAAAATATCTTTTTCACTCACCCCGCAAATTCTCTGAATTATGTTCACATGAATGGCCGATTTTAGTTTTTTTTTCTTCTCTCTTTTCTGTCCCTTTCTATCTCGTTGCTCCCTCCCCCATCTCGTTCTCTCTCATCATCTTTGCGCTCCCCTTCATTGAGGATTTGTATGCACAAAGTCACTGCGGTGACTACAAAGCATGCTGCATTATTCTTGATCATTTTTCAGGCCTCCCACTGTGCCAGTTATGAAGAAGAATTCCTTAATGACGCATTGCCTATTAACAATGTCAATATGTCTCCTTATTTTTCCTTTCAATTGCTTCAATAAATCCCCAAAAAGACTTAAATGTGTTTAATCTGACTGGATGTTTTAATAAAACATATTTAATAAGGCAAGTAGCTGACTAGGGGATAAGAGAGTAGTCTATTTAACTCTGTTATACTGTTATAAGTATAAATGTGCACTCTATTTATAAAGTTGTAATTACAAAGTTATCTATATTATAGAAATACAACGAACACAATTTGTTTCCAGCATTTTCCTAAGGAATATTCCTGCAGAAATATTTGCAAGCTAAACTTGGTATAGGTGTAACAGCATAGTTCCTCCTATCTTTCAACAATTAATTTCATTTCATCAGTACTCATCAACACACACTTCCTCATAGTTTTCTTAGCACTTACATGCATCTGCTTCTGAGTGGGCAGCAGTGCTATTGGTCTCTTCTGTGAAAATTGGGATTTTTGTTATTTTGTATCCCACTTCCCTCTCTTATTTCATTCCGATTTTTTCCTGTTAGGAGGTGTGTACACTGTTTCAGTTAACCTGCTTTAAACCAATATTGTGATTACACCTTGTTTTGGTATTTAAACTCTTTACCAGGTACTAATTTAAACAAATACCATTGTTGTATAACATTAAAACATACTAAAACCACTACAATATATATTTTGGATGGAATTTGGAATAAATAATGTAAATAATTTCAAAGCAATTGTTATGGTGGAGCCAATTCCAACTTTTCAGTGGGTGCAGGCCACTCTGAAACACCCTGGACACACACTCATACACATGAAAAACATGCAGTCGGGTAAAGAGGAGACACTGAATTATCTTATAGGTAAGTGTTATAACAATAACAATTAAGTGTCTCCTCTTTGTCTGGCCGCATGTTTTTGGACTGTGGGACCCCCAAAAGGACATGGGGAGAACATGCAAATTCCACACAGAAAAGACGACAACTGCCACATGGGATTGAACCCGTGACCTTCTTGTTGTGAGGTGACTGTTAGCCACCGTGCTGCCCAAACTCACAAACAATTAAATGTTAACAACACTATATTATTGTTTTATTAAATAATTTAGCAAATTAAAGGGCTCAGATTTAAAAGGGCTGAATTATTATTTCATTCACTGTTTCTCAAACATCAGATGTAACCTTTTTAGTAATAGTAATTCAATCCACTTCAAATTAATATTTTTTCTGTTCACCGGAATTTAGAAATAAATAGGGTAAATGAAAATGCACCAACAAATCAAATTACAAAACCCTAGAAGCTGGCCAATGACTTTTTTCTTGGCGTTCCCCTTCTCATAATCCTGCTGTGTCTCCTGCATCCCATGGCATGCTTCTGCTCTTTAAACATTCCGCATTCACTTGGCATAGCCGTTCTAGAGGTTGCCTTAGTCTGAACTCTTTGGCCATCTGCCAAGACAGTATTTTTACAGTGGCACCATGAGGGCAGCCAGGGGGAGATAGTATGACAGTGTGGGTTTCTCAGGCTACCCTTGTGCCTGTCCATCCTAAATGCCTCATCTGGCTGATTGCACACTAAGCAGACTGAGGAAGAAGCCCCAAACAGCCGGCATCACACGCTACTCTCACAATAGCCTGGGCAACTGCCAACAAAGCCAATATACAAACACTATTATGTGTAATGTGTTGTATATGGAGTAAATGCCAAATAATCAATCTAATTAGTCTCGCTAACAAGCTAATGACATTGACTCATGTAACCGGCTCTTAAAAAGCCTTTTAGTCACTGTGAATCCAAGAGTTTTTCATATTGTACCAGAAGTTACTTACTATAAAGTAATTTGTGTGTATATTTTACCAGTGATTGGATTGTCCTGACCAAGAAACTGTTGTGTATAATAGAAGCATGGTATGTGAGATGACCCAGCTGATCTCTAAGTGTAAGCCAATTGTAAAATAAATGTAGCTGCTGCCTATTCTAGAAATACTATTTGCTGCTAAACTACAGTTAACATCTAGGTAAAATGTATAATCCAAAAACCAATAAAATTGTCTAACAAAAAGCAACATTATCCACATTCTTGTGAGCTTTACACTGACAGGCTGCTAAACAGTGTGTATAAATGCATTTATGTTTGTGAGATAAATTGGGAAGTTTTGACCTAAGTCAAAAGATGGAATGGGTCTTGTATTCCACTTGATTGATTTGCACATCTTTGCTAATCTTTTGTATCTGGGAGAACGTTGTTGTAGTTTACTCATCATCAGTAAGTCTGTCTGACTTCAAAAGATTTGCTCTGACAAACGAGCCCACTGGGAACAGCAGTAAAACTTTAATGATCCAAATTATATTGTATAGGGTCATGAAACATAAATAAAAAAGTGTTTTGTTTTTATTCCTCCATATTTTTCTAAAAAGTTAGTTTTTTTTTGTCTTTGCTCAGCTCCAAATTTGCCTGTGACCTAGTTTAGGTCACACGCAGTTATTACAGATTTGAAGGAACTTGATCCTTAGCAGAGCCTCCCAGAAGCTGGTGAAATATCGGCAGACAAATGGCTGCTGGTTCCTAATGTGTTTGTTCCAAGCATGTGGGAACAGGAGAGGAGCACAGGGAGCAGTAATGGATCATGTTTGTGTTTCTTAATCAACCAAAGCAATATCTCAGAATTAAGGACATACGAAGGGTACATCTTCCCTGGAAGTTAAGCTGATTTTGGAGATAGGGTAGGAGAGAGGAAGGGTCCAAGGTGGGTGCACTAGGAATAAATGCTGTTTTTCCTCAAGTGTGTGTGTGTGTGTGTGTGTGTGTGTGTGTGTGTGTGTGTGTGTGTGTGTGTGTGTGTGTGTTATTTCTGTTTTTAATTCTGTT
>JAYDZG010000010.1:18669763-18681641 GCA_034509265.1 Microcambeva bendego
TGTTATTGCTGTTTTTAATGCTGTTTTTCCTCAAGTGTGTGTGTGTGTGTGTGTTTATATATATATATATATATATATATATATATATATATACAGTATATGTGTGTGTGTGTGTGTGTGTGTGTGTGTGTGTGTGTGCTTGTGCGCGTATGTGTGTGTGTGTGTTTAATTTCTATATAAAAGTGTTACTTGGCTGGTGCCATGGGACGTGATCATAGAATATAAGGCTTGTTAGTGACTCAGTGGTGAGAAGGCCAGGGAGAGATGACGGATAATGCAGGTATTGTTTCGCCACAGTCGCCACTGCCCGGCGGGTGGTGGGAATAGGCAGTCAGCTTGGAGGATGGGATGCAGTGGCTGTCTCCCTCTTTGCAACAACCTTCAGTCCGTTGCCCAGCACTGTCAGCCCCCTAATACCCTGCACACCCATCCATCCTTGATCTCTTAGTTTCTGACACATTCCTTCCATTCATATCATATCCCCCATGTCTTGAAGCCTCATCACACTCCCCTGCACACTCCAACGTATTCAATCATAATCCAAATGGGCAAGGCAAGCTATGCACAGCTATGCATGTGTGAGTGGCAACAATGCACCAAAACAAGTTGTTGTATGTCATATACCCGCCAGTCATGTTATATTCATATGTGGATGACAGGAGTGGCACAATGCCCCCAGTGGAGAAGCTGGGCAGGAGAAAACAGGCATACACTAATAGGCATAGACAATTAACGTATAACGTAGAAATGTATTTTTTTAGACAGACAGACAGACAGACAGATCCAATAAATTGAACAACTCTTGGCAGTCTTAGAGAGTGTATTACATACTTATTTTAACATTTTATTTATCATTCTTCAGTTTGCTGATGTAATAATGACACAATCTTTTTACAGATAGCCAAAGGAAAAATGTCATGTCTAATGTTTTATTTGATTTGAAACATATTTCGGCTTTTTGAGTAACACGCAGGGCTTTTATTTCTGCTGTATGGATCACTAGGCAATTTTGGGTATTTGTGAGTTTAAACATTTGCCGATATGAGATGTAACCTCCCACAATTACTTTTCTTGTGAACTATTTTTGCTTCCTAATTGTGGCTCTTTGTATTCTGAATCGGGCAGCTCTCCCACTAGCATGATTAACTGTCACAAAACAGTCCATAACATTATGACGAATAACAGTTGAAGTGAAAGATTATCTGTTCATCACTGTGCCTGTTAGTAGGTGGGATATATCAAGCAGCAAGTAAACATTTCATCCTCAAAGTTGCCATTAGAAGCAGATAAAATGGATGAGTGATTTTGACAAGAACCAAATTGTGATGGCTAGATGACTGGGTCAGATCATCTTCAAAACTGCAGCTCTTGTGGGGTGTTCCCAGTCTGCAGTGGTCAGTATCAAAATGATCCAAGCAAGAAACAGCACTGAACCGGCTTACTGCTGCACATAGAGAGTAAAGGCTGACCCATGTGGTCCAACAGCCAATGTAGTAAGTCAAGTCAAGTCAATTTTATTTGTATAGCGCTTTTTACAATATATATTGTCACAAAGCAGCTTTACAGAGTTTAGGACCACCAGCACAAACTGCTGAAAAGGTTAATGCTGGTTCTCAAAAAAAAGTGATTACACAGTGTATCACATGTTGCTGATATGAGACAACATTTCTTGTCAACTATTTTTGTTTCCTAACTGTGGCTCTAAAGGCACTCTACAGAAAAAAAGCATTGAGCATCTCTCCTCAAAGCATGATTAGCTGCCACTTAAGACAGAATGAACACTATTGTACAAATGATTTACAAATATTATAAAGAATCATCAAAGATTTCAGTGACAACATTTATCTAATAAAATTGAGGCATCTAAAATGGGTGTTAATAACTCTTGCTTTTTTATTTGTACAGAGGAAACCCAAGGCCCAAAATTGTATCTGTTCAGATGACCAGTTAGCTAAATTTCCTGTCATGACTTACAAAAGAATTAACTGGTGACCAAAACAAGAAAATGAGCAAGTATTCTAAAAACTCTTTGGAATATTTACATGCCAGCTATTTCCATACGTAGTTGTTGCAAGGTAAAAACTATGCTGAACAGATCTGGCAACCTATTCTCCAAATGCAGTGCTTTCACATCTGTATATGTGCAGCCACAATAAAGTTTCCAGAACAAGTTTGAACTGTCATAAAAACAACAATGAGCATGAAATACTCAGAACTTTACTGCCCCAACATCAACATGTGTTCATACCGCTGTAATAAAAGCTGGAATTACATCACACACTCACTTTATGGTGTTTTGTGTAGAAACATCATGTTCTGAAGTAAGATCTTGTCATTCTTTGCGTGTTTTTACACTCATAAATGCTGCTATGTAGCAGCATGGTCAGGTCACATGACAGAGAAAAAATCTCTTTGATTCACAATGTGTCACTTGGCTGGAGATTAGATGAATATTTAGATGGGTGTACTTTAATCAACTGCTTTTGGTATTTATGCTAATCTTAGCCTGAGGAATTGTTTTCTTTTTCTTCTGATTTTGATGAGTGTAACAGTTTAATTATAAACTATTATAAACTAATATTGACTTTAATTAACACATTCTGCTTGGTGTACAAGTAGATGTAGCCTTACCCACCTCATTTTAAAGCTCATTTAAATGTACTCTATATTAATTAGGACATGTCTAAATGTGGTTTGTGTGGATAAACATGAGCTAGTACTGATAAACAAACTATAATATTCAAATTAAAAATGCAATATTCTCAAAACATGATTTTTGCCATCTTAAGACAAAAATTGTTTGCGTTCCTCATTTGAAACACAGTGACTGTTTTTACTCTTTCAAACTGGCCATATAATGTTTGTTTGCTTAAATTTCAACTTGAATTAAACCTGTGACCTTTAACATAGAAGTGAATTAACGATCTTCTGGCTGAGTGGCAACCCATATGGTGCAGGGAGAATAGAGATTAGGGCAAACTCCACACAGATTGGACCCTGGCTGTCCGATCTGGAAAAATCAAACCAGTAAATCAAACCTGTTTTTGCTCTGAGACTACAGTGCTACCCACCATGCCATTGTGCTGCTCCTAGAAGCATTAACAGCAGAGGACACTATGAAGACCAGGGAAGCACAGTGGTTCAGATGGGCAACAACAAGGGCCCTAAGAAAGTTTGATCCTCTTGAACACCGGTCATGTAAAAAAGTATGTAGAAATCCTGAATCTCAGTTTAAACACACACATTATTGAGATAATCTTATTGAATCTATACTTTAACCAGGTAGGGTTTCTGTAGTATGGATGAGGTAGATTTAGCCAAGCTGGAGACCCACAAGGAGAATAGGAGTTTTCAATCTAAACATTTATTAGCACCCTCACAAAGTATTTACATATGCATTTATGAAAGAATAAAAAGAATAAGAAAGAATGGTCTGCACAAGAAACCCAATTGATGCCTATCAAATTAGGGTAGTTACTAATGACCATGACTAACAGTCTAAAAACAGAGCAGAGCCACCCCAACTATCCATGGCTCTCTGCCATTTTTCTATTTCTCCCTTCCCCCACTTCCACCTGCTTTAACCATAAAGCCTCACCACTAGGACCTGGCAACCAATCCTAAAACAGCAGAATTTGGAACAGTTACATATGGCCATTTCATTCAGTGTACACGTTTTTATCAAAAACAACGAATATGCCAAATTAAAATCTGTATCAATAATACAGATCAATAATCTGTAAAATATTTTCAGCTACATATTTTCTGCCCATCTGAACCCCACAGGTAAATACTTATTTATGTTTACACACTATTCACATTGCCTGGTACTCAATAACCTGGTGATATCCGACAGCTACAACAGTTCTTTGGAGCACAATATTGCAAAAGTCCAACAAGCCCCTGCTTTAATCTATTATGTCCAACCTCAGCATAAATGTTAAACCCTTTCTGGAGTTGAAAATGAACCCAGTGTTTCTTTATATTTGCTGGCCTGTGTGAACAGTGTCCCATGGTTGTGATGTTTGGACACATGCACCCTGTGCCTTTGTACAGCCTCAGCTGCATAAGCTGCCCCACAGGAAGCTCTGTCCACAGGCTGCCCAACACATGGTCTCAATCAGGGATCATATGGCCCTGATGATGGTTTGTTGCAACAGAATTTATTCTCTGCTCACCCATAACCAGAGATGCCAGGACTTCAAACAACAAGGTCTCCAAAGGTTTCATAAGGGTCATAAGTTTTACTGTTGTTTTGAAGTCCAAGCTTGGCTTTGTCCAGGCGTGGACTTGTATTTACACAACTGGCTTGGTGTAGAATACTGCTCCCTCAGCTACAAGGCTCTGTAAATAATGCTAACAACCTTCAGACCAGGATTTGTACCACAGAAAAGCTTTTTAAGCTGGGATACATTGGACTTATAGTCATAAACCAGGGATTTTCTTCGTAGACACACACACACACACACACACACACACACACACACACACACACACACACACACACACACTCTTTGTTGTTCCCTATCCTTTCAGGAAGCTTAGGGGCAGTTATCAGACATTTATCCCCTGGTTATCAAGGTCCTTAGAAGCCCCTTTTAATTTGAGTTAAGCTTGGCTACTTTAACTTAGCACTTGGCTCAGGTAAGTCTGCATCAGAGACAGTTTAAGTGAAGTGTATGTACAATGATAACAATTGGGACCAGGGATTGAGTTCTTTTTGCATAAGTAAATTGCATTTAATACTAGAATAGGATAAAAGATGTATGCGTTAGAGCAGTGGTTTCCAACCAGTGGAAATAATTAAGTTGAAAGTAATTAATTTACCAATTATTAAATCTTACCTTGTCATATTACCTTGTAATGTCATACCTTGTAATATGACATGTACGTCTATTGTCGTGAACTTGCAACACAACTACATTCAGTTTGCAGCGTAGATAGCTTATGTGTTCCCGGGATGCCGGTTTGTGCTTATATAATATGTACCAAAGAACATTTTGGAAGCACTGGATTCTTGTACTGGTCGGAGTGGAAAGTTATTGTAAATCAAATACTTTTCAAAGTGGGTAGCACTGTCGCCTCAAAGCGAGAAGGTTCTAGGTTCAATCCCGGCGTGGGGCGATCTAGGTCCTTTCTGTACAGAGTTTGCATGTTCTCCCCGTGTCCGTGTGGGTTTCCTACCACAGTCCAAATTCATTCTACCAGGTTGATTGGAGACTCTGAATAGTCCTGTAGGTACCTGCGATGGACTGGCGCCCCATCCAGGGTGTTACCTTGTGCCTTTTGCCCGTTGCAGAGCTGGGATAGGCTCCAGCACCCCTCCCCAACCCTAATTAGGATAAGGGTTAAAGAAAATGAACTGAACTGATACTTTTATGGATAAGTCATCCATTTTTCATGTGACCATATAAAATGAAATAAAATGAAAATCCATGAAACCTTGCTGAGTATATATATAGCAGTCTTGTTACCAGTCACAGAGGTTTAAGTTCTGTTTTGAGCTTCGACTAGAAAAGTGAAGGGTTCCTCCAGGGTGTCTGTTTGTCCCTGGTTCTTTCAGTCTTCCTGTCCCCATTATCCTCTCAAGTACCCTTGCTTAAAGAGTATTTCAGCTTTTTGGGACTAGTCTGTTAAGAGCAGCACAAGTCTCCATTGGAATCCATTGTGCTGTAATTCTTTGGGCTGTTCTTATTCTGGCTCTCTTAGGGCCCATAAATAATTCATAGGCCACTTGAGACCCTTGAACTACTCAGCCATTTTGGGTTGCTTTACAGTGTCTCCATAAAGCCCAAACATACACTCAGTGTGTCAAAGCACTTTCAAGTGATGCCTATTAACCACAAACGTTTTGCACCGGAGGAGGTTTGAGTCCATTTAACTCCTTGACTTGGGGCTATTGGTCATGTGGTTTTAGGGGAGCATGGCAAAGTGGTAAAGTGAAACTCTGGGGTTGCTCTGTGTGTGTGTGTGTGTGTGCGTGTATGTGGCTAATTCACGTGATACATTGGAGGAATGCATGGGTAGAGAGAGCCAAGTGGTTGTGCCAGGGTCAGACCACCATCTTGACTACCTGCAGAGAATGAAGAAAGTCCCGTGGCACCTGTTTTTTCTTCCTTAGCTACCTTTTTTATGTGACCCCTGCCAACCTCGGGCAGAAAATACATTACCAGTGGGCTATTCCTATATGCCATGCAAACACATTTGTACAAGTTTTTTTGTCGATTAACTAATTCAGAAGTGAGCTTCATTATCCCATACTCCTTAATTGAGATCACAATGCAAATTCCTTCATTAATAGTGACACGGAAAATTTCTCTCCAGCTCCACGGGGACGCGATTATACGCAGGCCCCATTGAGCAGGTTGTGAGGTGTCATCGCATATTCAAATGCCTTACTTGTTTAATTGCAGTGAATGTAGCATGTCCGGATAGGTAGAGGAGTTTTTGAGGACCAGGGTTGGCACCTTTCCTCTTCTCCAGGCAGCTGCGTACAGGGCCCTGGCTGCTCCCTGGGGGCCCCTGACGGACTGTGTTGTTGGACTCTTGTCTTTTATGGCAGCAGCCGTAAACATGACAGGTTGTTTGGGCACCATCTGTTTAAAATGGCTGCCGCATGGTAACAGGGAGATGAACTTGAGAGCTGCTTTGTGTCTGTCTGCTCACTAACAGTCTTGTCTCTGCTTCTCTGCAGGTGGATATTTGACGGGAGAGGTACGAATGTGTCCAGCCAATGGAACCTGGCGTCTGCTTTCATGCCCGTCAACACTATGGTCCCCTACACATACACACAAACACACACACTGGTAAATTTACAATCATGTAACAGAGACAAAACTAGAAGTCCCATCTATGACAGATCTGCATGAGTCGTAGAGACATGTGGCTGTCATGTTCTTTCTATATTAATCAGTCTAGCACAAGATTTATGGATTTGAAATAAAGATTGTGATGGTGCAGAATGTGCAATTTCTGGACCCTCTCAAGAGTCTCTTGCATTAAGCATGAATAAATTCATTCACTTTTAATGCTATCTACCTGGGGTTGAAACCAAGTGTTTCTACTTATATTTAACTCCACCTCAAAGAAGCTGAGTATTAATTAAATCCGACTTTGTTGACCGCATCATGCTGGGATGCAGCGAATAGACACATCACTGACCAATAATCGATTTCCTGGAGTTTTATGTTGCATATTTATCCAGAAACGTCATCTCTATCTTTGATGGCTGAATTATTAAAACTTACAACTCACAACACTTCTAATTCTCTTATATGGAACTTTAAAAAAAAACAAGATTTGTCCTGGTCCAGGTTGCGTCAGTTTTGGTTTCACTGAGCAACATTGGTCACAAGGCAGAAACACCCTGGATTAATTAACAACAGAGATTAATTTATTTATTTAAATGAATCAAGCCAGACTTTAAACACATTTCTGTCATTTGGTTCACGTCGGATGAGCTTGTGTCCAGATTTTGGCTTTGAGTTTAAGGCTGCGTTTATTGATTCATAGTTTTCTAAACTACGTTATCTCAGTAGCATGAAAGTTTCTCATGCAGAGCCATCTGAGGGATCATTCAACAGTCTTTCAATAATGTCATGTACATGTAAAAACATTTGCAATATTTTTACCTTTCACCAATGCACATTCTTATTGTTTATAAATTTTAAAATACAATTTAGCTACATCTTAAAAGAATATAGTTTTATTCCAGGACTACAATGCAGGATACTTAGATCTAATTGGTCAGATTTCCTGTCAGTTAGCTAATAGACTTACAATACAGAACACTTCATGATCTTCTCAGAAGAGGAACCTGAACACTTACTACAGCAGTTCTGATTGGTTATACTGCTTTCTGACAAATAAAGTAGCAGAGAAATGAAAGAAGTGGTTCGAATTGGAAGATATATTTTTATTTCATTTTATTTAATATACATAAACGTATATTCCTTTTCTATCTACATTTTTTACCTGTTCTTTAAAGGGTTAGAAGGGTCTGACTGCACGCAACTTTCAATTCAACAATCAATTCAGGGAAAGGTGCACAATTACTATACATATTATAATAAAATATGTATTGCAAAACAACTTATGTTGAAAGAATGTGATTAGTAAAAAGCAATAATTAGAAGAATGATATTTGTTTACATTCTTTTGCTACTTTGTCAGGTCTGGTAAAATGTTCCATCCTCCAAATTCAGAAAAACATCAATCTGTTTAATACTAAACTAATAACATCACTATTAAAATATGTAAAATGTAAATAAATTATAGTGGTATTTATTTACAATAAAACAAACTTTACTGCACTTGTTTTTGTATCACCCTTCATTGTCAAAGTCTTCACAAACAGAGCTTAGCATAATATACTTTTTTGTTGAATATTCATGGCTTGACCTGCTTCAAAGTTGAAACTCTTTATTCATGGGTCATGAATACTTAAGCTTTTTTCCCTTCAGATTAATTTTCTCTTCTATCTGTGCTGAATGGGACCATTACAGTTGTGCAGCTTTAATTAAGCAGTGGCTCTCGATACAGAAGGCTCTACCATCTGGTTGTTGTCGTGTACACTGCAAACATAAGGGCACTGACAAAAATGAGACGAGCATTACAACACCAAGCCAAAAAAACTCAAACTTCAAATTAAAGATGCCAGCACAAATGTTCCTCAGAATGTCAAATATTTCAACATGCAAAAGCACATGCAACTGTCTATCATACTGTAGTAATGCAGCTGTCTTTCATGTAATAGCATGTGCAACTTATTTTACGCTAAACAGTCCAAATGTTCCCAATGTTTCACTAAATAACATGCTTTAATAGAAGCATTTAATATTTTTTAAACATTGTCAATTGCTCTTATATGTGATCCGGTTGAAAACATTTGTTGTACGGTTCAGTAGTGGATGGTTTTCCAATTGACTGCAATGTTTTTGGACTGTGGGAGGAAATCGGACATCCAAACTCCACACAGAAAGGCCCCGGACCACCCCACTTGGGGTTAGAACTTAGAATCTTCTTGCTGTGAGGTGACAGTGCTACCCACTCAGCTGAGGCGACCTCAAGCACACACTGAATCCTAATAATTTTTATTATTTTTCATTTTAAAAAACATCTTGTTCAGGTTGCTA
Source organism: Microcambeva bendego (assembly GCA_034509265.1). NCBI lineage: Eukaryota > Metazoa > Chordata > Actinopteri > Siluriformes > Trichomycteridae > Microcambeva > Microcambeva bendego. The sequence goes on from JAYDZG010000010.1 coordinate 18,678,898, forward strand.
ATGAGTCGTGCTCTCCAGTAACCACTGAGCATAGTGCAGTAGCCAATTCCAGATGGGACACCAATCCATCACATTGTTGTCCATTGGTGTACATCACATCCGTAATACATTGGGTGCAAGGCATGAACAACCTGGGCAGGGCAAATAAGTTCTATAAAGTTCTTTCAAGAATTTCCCCTCGGGGATGAATAAAGTATCTATCTATCTATCTATCTATCTATCTATCTATCTATCTATCTATCTATCTAAATAATAAAGCCAAAATATACATGCTAGATATTATTTGTCAGTAAGCAGCCAGCAGGAAATTACTCACTAGGAGTGGATGCCTGTGGATGAACGTTCGTCTGCAATGAGCACTTCTTCTGGGATGATAAACTCTTAGCAGGTCAGGGTCAGGTCTTGTTCTCTGCCATGGTCAAGTCAAGTGGGATTAGGCTAATGAAGTCTTTGGGTCATCCTGGGTCGTAAATCAGGAGCAGTGCTGCCACTTCCAGCACTTCTCTCTCTCTTTGCTCTTTTAATCGGATGTCCTGTGGCTGGACAGCCATGAAAGTAAAAGAGGCTGAAAGGCTGATCAAAACCAGCCAGCCTTTGCTCCACATGCTGGCCTTCAAAGGCTCAGTGTCCAGATAGCATCTTAGATACCACCACATTTGGTCAAGGAATAATTTATTTAACTGAAAGTGACAGATAAGTGGGCTGGACTTCTTACAAAACACTCGCTGGAGTGTGTCGCTATAAATAAGTGTGAAAATATTTTTTTTTCTGATGGTCCTCAGAAAAAAATAAATAAAAAACTGATACGGTAAAATGCATGTGGCTGAACTCAGCTTGCATAGGCTACAGCCAGAGGCGTTGTTTTGGAAAGACTTAACCTACAACACATCTAAAGACTACAGCAGCTTCTCCTGAGAAAACATCTCACTTCCTCTCAGAGAAAGAGCGCTCCGTGATGGCTTTATTGCTGTACAGAGTAAATAGAGTCTCTCTCTGTGTTTGGGTGTGTGTGGCTGCTGTAATAAGATGTGAAGCTTTCAGCCCACACTGGGTTCAGCTGCAGCTTTTCCATTCTAATATCAGCCATGCGTAATGTGCACCCCTGCACCCTTCTTCTTCTAGAAAAGATGGGGCTTTCTCAGGGCTAAGATGTCCCCCACGGTCCTCTCCAACACAGTCATGAGACAGTTCCCCACTTCATTTATTCTGGTAATCGGGTGCATAGTGACCCCCCCTAACCAAAGCACAAAAGTGCCACTCCCACCTCACTTTGCTCTTGTCCAAGCTTCCCAAAAGCAAGCACATAGAAGGGAAGAACACAGCCGGATAGCCTGAGTGCAAAAAGTAACTGTCAGAACTCACATGAATTGATTTCTCAGATGTTTTAAAGCTTGATTAATCAGCTGTGCTGCAATGTGTCAGGACTTGGCAAATCCTACAGTTCTCTGTTCTGGTAGGAGCTGGGATTGTGACAACATCAGGCCTGCTTTTCCAAATGCTCGATCAGCGGAACTAGAGGCCTGGCTCAAGAAGAACTGAAAAACTTCGATATCTGCTGTCAACACTGCCATGCAGTTAAAACATCAATGTAGAGCACAAAATCAGATTCATATTACAATTAAATAACATGTTAAAACAGAATCATGTATTATTTAATATTAACGTCTCATATCCTATATTTATTTAAGCACTGACAAGTAAAAAACCATACTGACAAGTTTTTTTTACACTATTAGACCTTGATTACCGTTAGCATACTATTACCTATTTTTGCTATGTTTTCTTTGTTTAGAATGTCCTTAATTTATTAGTGTTAAAGCACTTAAACTCTGCGTATTTTGCGTTCTTTTAATTGTGACTGTTGCTCTGTGCATGAAAGGTACTATATAAATAAACTTGCCTTGCCTTAATACCCACACATATTAAACTTATTCTCTAATTTTGTTTTTATATTTTCAATATAATTTCAGATTTTTGTATCTATTTTTTGCATTACATTAAATAAAAGTCTTAATTACTTTTATTTAAAGTAATCGTAAACGTCAAAAGCATCAACAGTTCAGTGCTAAATTTGGAGTGCGTAAATACAATTGTAAAACAAGAAAAGATTTTTCTCTGCTTTTCCCACCCAGATCATTATGGGGAACATCTTTGCAAAAAATGCAGAATAAAATTTAAAAGGCATATTTACTTTGTGTGAGAAGGGGGAGGGGACTAACAAATGATAACAAATAGAGAGCACTTGCAGATAATAAATCAAATAAAACAGTTTTCAAATACTGTAATTATAACAATGAAAAAAGCCCAGTGTTTTTAATTCTATATATTCAAACACCCGCTGCATATGATGTGTAGTATAATTATACTCTTTTTTTAGTCCTTGTCTCACTTTCCTTCAGTTACTCTGCCCAGTTCACCCCTTGCCGTCCTGGATTGATCTGAGATCTGCCATTCCTGACCTTGCTGTCAGCTCCAAAGCCAGTCGATCCGATGAGCCTGGCCGACTCAACCTGTCTGTCAGGAGGGCATCAGTGCAGTGGAAACGGTTCACTATGATCCTCTGACACTGGAGGGTGCAAGCTGGCGGGTGAAGAAACAGGGGTGAAACTCACCATCTGACGAGTGGGCACAGGGCTACAGAGGGAGCAGGAAACCGGGAGAGACAGACAACAAGAGAGCTTATGAAGGACGTGAAGCTAGTACGAAAGCCAGAGCTGCACATCTGTGTATCAACTCTTAGAGTT